>CM033475.1:226798483-227010573 GCA_019447015.1 Hymenochirus boettgeri
ATATAAACACATGTAGTTTTGGTAATAACACATACTGTAGTTATGGTAATAAACACATTGTAGTTATATAATAAACACATTAACTGTAGTTAGATAATAAAGACATTATACTGTAGTTATGATAATAAACACATGTGTACGTTATGTAATAAAAAACACTTCTGTAGTTGATAATAAAACACATTACCGTAGGTGTTATGATAATAAACACATATATATGTAGTTATAATAATCAACAGTAGATTACTGGTAAGTAGACACATTACGTAGTTATGGTAATAAACCACTATTGTAGTTATGGTAAAAACACACTACGTAGTTATGACAATAAACCATACCGTAGTTATGATACAAACACATTACTGTAGTTATGAAATAAACACATTAATTAGTTATGTATAAAAAACACATACTGTAGTTATGGTAATAAACACATTGTAGTTATAATAATAAACCACATTACTGTAGTTATGATAATAAAGACATTACTGTAGTTATGATAATAAACACATTGTAGTATGGTATAAACACATTACTGTAGTTATGATAAATAAACACAGTACCGTTTAGTTATGATACTATAACACATTACTGTAGATTTAATAATAAACACATTTAGTTTGTAGTACTGATAATAAACACATTACCGAGTTATGGTGATAACAATTACTGGTTATGATAATAAACACATTACTGTAGTTATGATAATAAAACACATTACCGTAGTTTATGGTAATAACACTATTCACGTAGTGTTATGGTAACTAAACCACATTACTGCTACGTTATGATACTAAAACACATTACCGTAGTTATGACGCATAGAACAATATACTATATATATATATATATATATATATATATATATATATATATAATATATTAAAACATTGCAAAAACCTCTTACACTCTTATGGTAAAACGCTGAAAAAGTTGTAAACAGGTACCTGTGGTTTTCCCCCAAATAGAGACAGTTGGTAAATCTGAAAAAAAAAAAAACAAAAAAACTGTTAACCACAAGGGAATCAAAGTGCTTTCATTAACAAGTACATATACTGATTTGATTTTATAAGGAGGACACCATACCACTGTGTTAAATGGAGTTCATTAATGGAATGGTAGATGTGTCTTCTTGTCGCTATAGTTGGAAGCATGTCCTGTTTTTTTGGGGGGGGGGGGGGGTTGGGGGGGAGGGATGTGATTTTGTGGATACAGATGAATGGGCTTTCCTGACCCTGGCCTGTTAGTCTGTCCTTGCTCTGTGGCTCTGTTATTTCCAGTTTCTACTGGTCCTTTCTACCTCTATCCCCATGGTTCTGCTTAGGTTTATTTCTACCCTATCTTGGTATCCCTGTGTATTTGTATTTTCTTTGCTTAGTTAGTTTAAGCATGTGTCTTTTTTTGGTCTGTTCACTGTGTGTTGGTAATCTGATGGTTCACTTCTGTTCACCATTTGTAAACTAATCACCTTTCTTTGTGTTGCTGAGTTTACTGCCTATTAGTAATTAGTCCTAGTTTAGGCAAACCTTTATATACACATATTTAAGTTATACATATTTAACTATGAGAATCCCTCCTTCAGCGTCACACTTGCATTTACTTACATTGAACCTTTATGTGTAAATTCTTTCTCTGTAGATTATTCACGGCTACGAACATCACTTGCAGGTTCAGTGGTCCTGGTCATCCATCGGTGATAGTATAAGGAGATGTTTGATGCGCTTTACGATAAGTGATCCAGACGTTGAGCATTGCTCAACTCTACTTCTCCTTTCCCATGTGATTTTTGGAGGTGTCCCTCTCCCTATTATCTACCAGGAGCTTTACATGTAAAGTTACATTCTCCCCTGAAATTAGGGTTCGGATTTGTGGGTTGATTATTTTAGGTTTATCTGTAAGATCTATAAAACATGAAACAATTATATTGTAATGAACAAATATCTGAACTATTATATCACATCATAAAAACCTGGAATAGTCATCCAACCTTTAATAGTGAAAACCTAAACTGTACTAGACTTAGGCTTCTTTCGCCACTAGACCTGTTTTTGTCCGTTTCCAGACAGAAACGCAAGTTGCGTATAGTTTTTTAAGGGGTCGAGTTACCCGGTCCAGAAAAAAAACAAAAAAAAAAAAACACTGTGACGCATTTTTTTGTCCAGAAACAAACACGTTTTAAATAAAATAATAATAAGACGAAGCATGAAAAACCAAGCCAAAAAAACAGACTGACCGTGTGAAGTCCTTTTGGTTCTAGTGTGAACGAAGCTTTAACAGAATCTACGTTGTGTCTGTTACTTCTACTGCAGGTCAATGGATAAAAGATTGCCCGTGGCAGGTGGGGTCTACCGAACTAAGGCATTTCCTGTGATACTTTATAATGGTTTCTGGGGACCTGTCCTACTGTCCTGAATCTACCTGATATGTCCTGAGGGAGTGGATTGGGCAGATCCTGGTGTTATTGGGTTGATTCAAATGGGGCCACGAAGGTCACTGCCCATCTGTATGTGACAATCTAAAAGATGATGGCAGTATAATGTAACCATTTTTTTCATTTTTTATTTTTTTTTAACCATTACGGTAAATACGGATGGAAATAATACAATCACATTCCAATTGCTGCTACTTTGTGCCAATTTAACCCTTTCAGTAACCACGTTACAGGCTACTCCTTCCTGAGCTATGTATATCACATGTTGGTAATCCACTGTGTCACCGGATTACCTGTTACTTGGATAGTCAGCACCGTGTTCATATAAGAATGGTTATTCTGTCACCCTTCTATATGGAAGTAGTATGATCCATAATCTGATTTTTTGGCGTCTGTTACAGTCAAGTTGGCATTCTCCATGTGGTTACGTTTGCTGTCAAATTAAAGTTCTGACTGTGAACTTTTCATCATTTGTCTCATTAAGAAAACATGTGACACTTCCCTGTTACGCTGCGTTCTCCAAGATCCCTGGCTTTGCTAAAGATGAAGTGTCTACCGGCAGTTGTAAAGTTACAAGGGATGAAATACTGGTACTTCCTGCACAGTCACTGTAGGTGGAACATCAATACAATAACCAATACGTTTCCTGGATTTCCCCAAACTGTGAGAGATTTTATGGAAATGTTGTCTTATATTTGGCAGTCTTCTGAAATAGGATAGGGTAATGATACAAGTGATAATACACGCTCAATGTTCTAACAATCAAAAAAAATCTGGCTGAAATTTCTGAAACCAAGGAAGGAATTGTGAGGTTAATGGATATTGATACATAAAGCGTGATCCGTGGGGGATTTTCCGATTGTCATACTGATGTCAGAAAGATCCCCCTCCCCTCTTTCATAATTCTGGTGTTTTGTGTTTTTTTGCTTTCCTTCCTAGTCAACATGGAATGTGGGTACTATACATTACTTACTGTCTAATACTATATTATAACAACTATCTGTACTGTACTATACTAGTAACAATACATTATCTATACTGTACTATATCTATATATAGCTATACTTATGTACTGTACTATACTGTAATATACATTTACTATACTGACTATACTATACTATACTGACCATACACATACACTAGTACTAAACTGTATTGTAACTATAACTATACAAGACTATCTATTAACACGATTTACTGTACTATACTGTGACTATACTACCCTATACAACATACAATACTCTCTACTCTACCATATACTGCATTACTATACTTACTATCCCTATAACTGTGACTGTACTGTACTATACTATACATCACATACGTACTGTCTGGTACATATATCACATACTTATGTACTATACTATAAACTTAATGATGTACTATAACTATACGACTTCTATACACTACACTATATATCTATAACACTATACTTATACTTGTAATATACTATACGTAAATATACGATCTATCTACGATATCTAACACGATACTATTGATGTACGTACTGTTATTATTCTATAACTATCCGTACTTACTATACTATACTATACACTATTGTACTGTACTGTCTATACATATCCTTACTGTACTACTATTCTTTTACTGCTATAATCTTACTATAATATACAACTATACTATTGAATGTACTGTACACTGTACTGTATTGTAGTCTACTACTGTACTACTACTATCTATACTATACACTATACTATTGAAGTAATTACTGTTATACTATACTGTACATGACTATACACTATACTATGGATGAATGTAATGTATTTACTATACTGTACTATACTATACTGTACTATAGAGTAAAAAGGGAAAGGGGGAAAGGGGAGTGCAGAAACACAAAATAATATATATAAGGTAATATAATAAAGTTATGACTAGTGAATAATGTACCCCCTACTGTAATTATAAGGATTTAGAAGCACCGGGAGTTCCGTGACTATATTAAGAACGAGGCAGCAGGCCGAGTGTCTTTTGTAGGGCACTCCCGAGGGTGACTCTTATATCCAAATAATTTACAGTAGGGGTACATATGCAGTATAATCCACCCTTTTCTTTTACAGGTTTTTCCAGGTATTACATGCCTGCGCCCCACAGGCTCTATGAAATACATTCCCGACAGGGGACCCCACCACCCCCCCCCCATGCGTTAACCAAATTCCAAATATAAACAAATACATAGTCTCACATAACCCCATAGGATCCAAATGCTTACACCCACAGCCCTCCTTCCCTGGGAAACATTCATGCAGAGCTTTTTAGTCTGGGCTCTCCCGCTACAATTCCACCCCCTGTCTCCTTTCATGCAGTAATGCAGTGTGAACTCCAAAACTTTTCTGCAGCAATTTCCTTTTACTCCTCGGTGTCCATTCTGTGTTTAATTCCCGCCCGGCAATCAGTGGTGCACGCCCCTCTTCCATCCTACTCTTTTGTATCCTATACACAGCTAAGGGCGTAAAGGCTCGTTCACACTAGGAACCGACAAAACGCAACTTAAAAAAGCATTGACGTTAAGTGACGTTTCAAAACGGTTTGGTATCGTTGCTGCCGTTTGCGTGTGCCGTATATCCGTGTGTGTCGTTGCGTTTACCGTACGTTTTTTTGCCCGCAATGGCGCCTCTTCCGCGTTTCTTATAGCGCTGATCGGCAAATGACATCACAGGAACTCCCAGGAGCCTTTCGAAAAATGGAACAAACGCAACGAGTGCGTTGTTATCCGTTGTCGCATTTTCATGCATTTAACTGTGTGCTGCAGTGCGTTTTTCAAACCGCACTAGCGCGGAACGAATTATAACGCAGCAGGTGTGAACGATATTATGAAATCCTATGGAGTTTCATGTCTGTCGGTTTTTTTTTTTTTAAACGCACCTGAAGTTTCAAAAATGGCTAAAACGGATACTGATGTGTGTGTGAAAGAGCCCTTAACTGCTCTTGACTGCTTGAGAAACACCGGCATGCACAGTGAGTAAAGGGGGGAGAACTTCCGAGATATAATGGCGCACTACTGCGTGTAACACGCCCAGTTACAGGAATATTATTACAAAATGGCCCATTGACATGATGGAGGGGGGGATAAATTATAATCACGTCTAATGTGCTACCATATATCTAGTGATATGCTAATGAGGTAGAGCTGTAACTATAGTAAATGTGTACGGAGAGTGCCTGGGCCCGAACCCTTCGATTCTCAAGGAATGCCCAGGATTTCCACAGGATGTATAAACTAAGGTAAAAAAGTTCATGAAAGGGGCACTCTTAAATGTGAATTCAAATCACTGTTTATTCAATCACATCAACAACAACGTTTCAGGGAACGCATGTCCTTTCTCAGGTGGTAGGATCCGCCCCTACTCCCCGGCGGCGACCAAGGCAATAGGAAGGAACGCTCTGCAACAAGCATGCCTTCTATTGGGCATCGTCGCGAACGGGGCGGGGGTGGACAGGACCTACAAGAGCAGCGTTGCTGTAAGCATCCAGGTCATGGTATATCTGTAATATTTATTCATCCAGGTCATGGTATATCTGTAATATTTATTCATCCAGGTCATGGTATATCTGTAATATTCATCCATCCAGATCATGGTATATCTGTAATATATATAAACACATTGTAGTTATGGTAATAAACACATTACTGTAGTTATGGTAATAAACACATTGTAGTTATAATAATAAACACATTACTGTAGTTATGATAATAAAGACATTAATGTAGTTATGATAATAAACACATTGTAGTTATGGTAATAAAAAACACTTACTGTAGTTATGATTAATAAAACACATTACCGTAGTTTATGATAATAAACACATTACATGTAGTTATAATAATAAACAGTAGTTATGGTAAAGACACATTACTGTAGTTATGGTAATAAACCACTATTGTAGTTATGGTAAAAACACACTACCGTAGTTATGACAATAAACACATTACCGTAGTTATGATAACAAACACATTACTGTAGTTATGATAATAAACACATTACTGTAGTTATGGTAATAAACACATTACTGTAGTTATGGTAATAAACACATTGTAGTTATAATAATAAACACATTACTGTAGTTATGATAATAAAGACATTACTGTAGTTATGATAATAAACACATTGTAGTTATGGTAATAAACACATTACTGTAGTTATGATAATAAACACAGTACCGTAGTTATGATAATAAACACATTACTGTAGTTATAATAATAAACACATTATTGTAGTTATGATAATAAACACATTACCGTAGTTATGGTGATAAAACAATTACGTGGTTATGATAATAAACACATTACTGTAGTTATGATAATAAAACACATTACCGTAGTTTATGGTAATAAACACATTACCGTAGTTATGGTAATAAACACATTACTGTAGTTATGATATAAAACACATTACCGTAGTTATGACCATAAACAATATATATATATATATATATATATATATATATATATATATATATATATATATTAAACATTGCAAAAACCTCTTACACTCTTATGGTAAAACGTGAAAAAGTTGCTAAACAGGTACCTGTGGTTTTCCCCAAATAGAGACAGTTGGTAAATCTGAAAAAAAAAAAACAAAAAAACTGTTAACCACAAGGGAATCAAAGTGCTTTCATTAACAAGTACATATACTGATTTGATTTTATAAGGGAGGACACCATACCACTGTGTTAAATGGAGTTCATTAATGAATGGTAGATGTGTCTTCTTGTCGCTATAGTTGGAAGCATGTACGCTGTTTTTTTGGGGGGGGGGGGGGGGGGGGGTTGGGGGGGAGGGATGTGATTTGGTGGATACAGATGAATGGGGCTTTCCTGACCCTGGCCTGTTACTGTCTTGTCTTGCTCTGTGGCTCTGTTATTCCAGTTTTCTACTGGTCCTTTCTACCTCTATCCCCATGGTTTCTGCTTAGGTTATTTTCTACCCTATCTTGGTATCCCTGTGTATTTGTATTTTTCTTTCTTAGTTAGTTAAGCATGTGTCTTTTTTTGTCTGTTCACTGTGTTGGTAATCTGATGGTTCACTTCTGTTCACCATTTGTAAACTAATCTCACCATTTCTTTGTGTCTGCTGAGTTACTGCCATTAGTTAGTAATTAGTCCTAGTTTAGGCAAACCTTTATACACAGTATTTAAGTTATACATATTTAACTATGAGAATCCCTCCTTCAGTGTCACACTTGCATTTACTTACATTGAACCTTTAGTGTAAATTCTTTCTCTGTAGATTTATTCACGGCTACGAACATCACATTGCAGGTTACAGTGGTCTGGTCATCCATCGGTGATAGTATAAAGGAGATGTTTGATGCAGCTTTACGATAAGTGATCCAAGACGTTGAAGCATTGCTAACTTACTTCTCCTTTCCCATGTGATTTTTGGAGGTGTCCCTCTCCCTATTATCATACCAGGAGCTTTACATGTAACGTTACATTCTCCCTGAAATTAGGGTTCGGATTTGGGTTGAATTATTTTAGGTTTATCTGTAAGATCTATAAAACATGAAACAATTATATTGTAATGGAACAAATATCTGAACTATTATATCACAATCATAAAACCTGGAATAGTCATCCAAACCTTCTAATAGTGAAACCTAAAACTGTACTAGACTTAGGCTTCTTTCGCACTAGACCTGTTTTGTCCGTTTCCAGACAGAAACGCAAGTTGCGGTATGTTTTTTAAGGGGTCGAGTTGACCCGGTCCAGAAAAAAAACAAAAAAAAAAAAACACTGCTGCACGCATTTTTGTCCAGAAACAAACACGTTTTAAATAAAATATAATAAGACGAAGCATGAAAAAAACAGCCAAAAAAACAGACTGACCGTTGAAGTCCCTTTTGGTTCTAGTGTGAACGAAGCTTTACAGAATCTACGTTGTGTCTGTTACTTCTACTGCAGGTCAATGGATAAAGATGCCGTGGCAGGTGGGGTCTACCTGAACTAAGGCATTTTGTGATACTTTATAATGGTTTCTGGGGACCTGTCCTACTGTCCTGAATCTACCTGATATGTCCTGGAATGGGAGTGGATTGGGCAGATCCTGGTTGTTATTGGGTTGATTCAAATGGGGCCACCGAAGGTCAACTGCCCTATCTGTCAATGTGACAATCTAAAAGATGATGGCAGTATAATGTAACCATTTTTCATTTTATTTTTTTTTAACCATTACGGTAAATACGGATGGAAATATACATCAACATTCCAATTGCTGCTACTTTGTGCCAATTTAACCCTTTCAGTAACCACGTTAACTAGGTACTCCTTCCTGAGCTACTGTATATCACATGTTAATCCCACTGTGTCACCGGATTACCTGTTACTTGGATAGTCAGCACCGTGTTCATATAAGAATGGTTCATTCTGTCACCTTCTATATGGAAGTAGTATGATCCATAATCTGATTTTTTGGCGTCTGTTACAGTCAAGTTGCATTCTCATTGGTTACGTTTCCTGTCAAATTAAAGTTCTGACTGTTGAACTTTTCATCATTTGTCTCATTAAGAAAACAATGTGACACTTCCTGTTACGCTGCTTTCTCCAAGATTCCCTGGCTTTAGCTAAAGATGAAGTTCTACCGGCAGTTGTAAAGTTACAAGGGATGACAATACTGAGTCCTTCCTGCACAGTCACTGTAGGTGGAACTCAATACAATAAACCAATCGGTTCCTGAGATTTCCCATCTGTAGAGAGATTATTATGGAATGTTGTCTTATTGGCAGTCTTTCTGATAATAGGATAGGGTAATGATACAAGTGATAATACACGTTAATGTTCTAACAAATAAAAAAAATCTGCTGAATTCTGAAAACAAAAGGAATGTGCAGGTTACTGATATTGATACATAAAGCGTTGATCCGGGAATTTTCGATTGTCACTCTGATTGTCAGAAAGATCCCCCTCCCCCTCTTTCATAATTCTGGTGTTTTGTGTTTTTTTGCCTTCTTCTAGTTCAACATGAAATGTGGGTACTATACATTACTATACTGTACTAACTATATATACTATACTATCATGTACTGTACTATACTGTAATATACATTACTTATACTGTACTATATATATATACTATTACTTATAATGTACTGTACATATACTGTAATATACATTACTATACTGACTATACTATACTATACTGACCATACACAATAACTAAACTGTATTGTACTATACTATACAATGACTATACTATTACACTATATACTGTACATACTGTACTATACAATACACTCTACTATACTTACATAACTATTACTATGCTATCCCTATACTGTGCAGTACTATACTATACTATACACATTACTGTACTGTACTGTACTATACTATACTATACACTATACTGTACTGTACTATACTATAATACTATAATGTAATGTACTATAATATACTATTACTATACACTACACTATATATTATACACTATACTATATTGTAATATACTATACTGTAATATACTATACATACTATTACTATACTATACACTATACTATTGAATGTACTGTACTGTATTATTCTATACTATACTGTACTTACTATACTATACTATACACTATTGTACTGTACTGTACTATACTATACTGTACTGTACATACTATTCTTTACTATGCTATACATATTACTATAATATACACTATACTATTGAATGTACTGTACACTGTACTGTATTGTACTATACTGTACTATACTATACTATACTATACACTATACTATTGAATGTAATGTACTGTATTATACTATACTGTACATACTATACACTATACTATTGAATGAATGTAATGTATTTACTATACTGTACTATACTATACTGTACTATAGTAGTAAAAAGGGGAAAGGGGGAAAGGGGAGTGCAGTAACCAAAATAATATAATATAATGTAATATAATATAATTATACATAGTGAATAATGTACCCCCTACTGTAAATTATAAGGATATTAGAAGTCACCGAGGAGTTCCGTGACTATATTAAGCACGAGGCAGCAGGCCGAGTGTCTTTATTAGGGCACTCCGAGGTGACTCTATATATCCAAATAATTTACAGTAGGGGTACATTATTCAGTATAATCCACCCTTTTCTTTTACAGTTTTCCAGGTATTACTGCCTGCAGCCCCACAGTGCTCTATGAAATACATTCCAGACAGGGACCCCCCCCCCCCCCATTGCGTTAACAAATTCCAAATTATAAACAATACATAGTCTCACATAACCCCCATCAGGATCCACATGCTTACCCCACAGCCCTCCTTCCCTGGGACACATTCCATGCAGAGCTTTTAGTCTGGCTCTCCCTGCTCACAATTCCACCCCCTTCTCCTTTCATGCAGTAATGCAGCTGTGAACTCCAAAACCTTTTCTGCAGCAATTTCCTTTTACTCCTCCGGTTCCATTCTGTGTTTAATTACCGCCCGGCAATCAGTGTGTGACACGCCCCTCTTCCCTCCTCTCCTTTTGTGCATCCTATACACAGCGTAAGGGCGTAAAGGCTCGTTCACACTAGGAACAGACAAAAACGCAACTTAAAAAAGCATTGCGTTAAGTGACGTTTCAAAACGTTTGTATCCGTTGCTGCCCGTTTGCGTGTGCGTTACTATCCGTTTGTGTCCGTTGCGTTTACATACGTTTTTGCCCGCAATGGCGCCTCTCCGCGTTTCTTATAGCCTGCTGATCGGAAATGACATCACAGGAACTCCCAGGCACCTTTTCGAAAAATGGACACAAACGCAAACGGTGCGTTGTTATCCGTTGTTCAGCATTTTCATGCATTTAAATGTGTGCTGCAGTGCGTTTTTAAACGCACTAGGCGGAACGAATTATAACGCAGCAGGTGTGAACGATATTATGAAATCCTATGGAGTTTAATGTCTGTCGGTTTTTTTAAACGCACCTGCGTTTCAAAAATGGATACAACAACTGATGTAGGTGTGAAACGAGCCCTTAACTGCTCTGACTGCTTTGAGAAACACCGGCATGGCACAGTGAGTAAAGGGGGGAGCAACTTCCGAGATATAATCGGCGCACTACTGCGTAGTAACACGCCAGTTACAGGAATATTATTTACAAAATGGCCCATTGACATTGATGGAAGGGGTGGGATTAAATTATAATCACGTCTAATGTGCTACATATGCTAGTGTATGCTAAATGTAGGTAAGCTTACTTATAGTAACATGTGTCGGGTGCCTGGGCCCGAACCCTTCGATTCTCAGAATGACACCAGGATTCCAAACAGGTGTATAAACTAAGGTAAAAAAGTTCATGAGAGGGGCACTCTTACTGTGAATTCAAATCACTTTATTCAATCACATCAACACACAACGTTTCAGGGAACGCAATGTCCTTTCATCAGGTGGTAGGTATCCGCCCCTCTCCCCGTCGGCGACAAGGCCAATAGGAAGGCACGCTCTGCAACAAGCATGCCTTCCTATTGGGCTCGTCGCGACGGGGGGAGGGGGCAGGCCTACAGAGCAGCGTTGCTGTAAGTATAATAATAAACACATTACTGTAGTTATGATAATAAACACATTACTGTAGTTATAATAAACACATTACTGTAGTTATAATAATAAACACATTACTGTAGTTATGATAATAAACACATTACTGTAGTTATAATAAACACATTACTGTAGTTATAATAATAAACACATTACTGTAGTTATGATAATAAACACATTACTGTAGTTATAATAAACACATTACTGTAGTTATGGTAATAAACACATTACCGTAGTTGTGACTATAAACACATTACTGTAGTTATAATAATAAACACATTACTGTTACTGTAAGTTAAATGTAAATTTCCCTTTGCACACATTTCTGTATTGAAGAGGCTCTTTTGAGATGATTATTACACACAGAATATTGCTGGTTAAGGTTAATAAGCATGCACTGATGATTTTAAAGGGACACTACAAAAAATTAAATAAGCATAATGCATATTTTCCAGGAAGACAGTAGACCTACCACTCTACCTCCCTTTCTAACCGTATTGCAGTTTTAGGCTATTTTAAAGATGGCTAACAGTCCAGCCATTACAAAACCAAGGGGGGGGGACTACATATGGTATTCTACTAAAATCTATCTATTAATATATCTATCTATTATTTCTGATCTTCATCATGATTAGCTATCTATATCTATCGTCTATCATACTATCTACGATCTATCCTATCTAATCTATTTATCTATCTAGCTACTATTTATCTATCTATATATCTATCTATCATCATCTGTCTGGCAGTCAGTCAGGTCTGTCTATCTATCTATCTATCTATATCTATCTATCTATCTATCTATCTATCTATCTGATCTAACTAATATTTCGAGTCTATCTTCATAATCTATCTATATATCTATCTATCTATCATTATCTGTCTGTCTGTCAGTCTACCTATATATCTATCTATCTATCTAGTTCTCTCTTATATTTATCTATCTTCAACAAGCTGCTTAACTTTTGTACCACTTCAATAGATCGCATGATGAATTTTGTTGAAATGTAGTGGGAAAAGAAGCTAATATTTACAGTTCTTTACATTAATTAATTATTAATTAATGGGTTCATTGCTTTATTTTAATGCACTAGAAATCAATTCAATAAACTGCATTTGAATATTGAGAATTATTGTTTTGCTTGTCTGCAAACCCTCATTACCTCTATGTTGTTGATTCCTATTTTTATAGAACCTCTCAGTGATAATGGAATCATAACTCTCAGTTATTGATCCTATTATTTCTAGAAAGTCTCAGTGATAATGGATTCATTTACTCATGTTCTCTTCTCCTATCATTTTATTTAAAAGAATTCTCAGTGATAATGGTCATTACTCTATGTTCTACTATCTATTATTTTATAGAATCTCAGTGATAATGGATCATACTCTATGTTCTCTTATCCTATATTTTATAGAACTCTCAGTGATAATGGATCATTACCTTATGTTCTCTCTATCCTATTATTTTATAGAAGTTCTCAGTGATAATGGATCATTACCTCTATGTTCTTAACTCTTATTTTATAGAAATCATTTCAGGAATGGATCATTACCTCTTGTTCTCTTTATCCTATATTTTATAGAAACTCTCAGTGATATGGGATCATTACCTCTATGTTCTCATCCTATTATTTTATAGAATTCTCAGTGATAATGGTCATTACCTCTATGTTCTCTATCCTATTATTTTTAAGAACTCTCAGTGATAATGGATCATTTACCTCTATGTCTCTTATCCTATTATTTATAGAACTCTCAGTGATAATGGATCATTAACCTCTATGTTCTCTTATCCATATTATTTTAGCAACTAGTCGTGATAATTGGATCATTACCTCTATGTTTCTCTTATCCTATTATTTTATAGATTCTCGTGCAATAAGGGATTCATTACCTCTATTGTCTCTTATCCATATTATTAGTAGAAATATCAGTGATAATGGATACATACCTCTATGTTCTCTTATCCTATTATTATAGAACTCTCAGTGATAATGGATCATTACCTCTATGGTTCCGATCCTATTTTATAGAATCTCAGTGATAATGGATCATACCTCTATGTTTTCTTATTCCTATTAGTTATAGGAACATCTCGGTGATAATGGATCATTACCTATAGTTCTCTTATCATATTATTTTATGAACTATCAAGTGATAATGGATCATACCTCTATGTTAGTCTTACCCTATTATTTTATAGTAATTCTCAGAGATAATGGATCATTACCTCTATGTTCTTCTTTCCTTATTATTTTTAGACTCTCGGTGATAAATGATCATTACCTCTATGTTCTCTTATCTAGTATTTTATAGAACTTCGGTGATATGGATCATACTCTATGTTCTCTTATGCTATTATTTTATAGAAACTACAACGTGATTAATGGATAATTACCTCTATGTTCTCTTATCCTAATTATTTATAGACACTCTCAGTGATAATGGATCATGTACCTATATGATTCTCTTATCCTATTATTTTATAGACTCTCAGTGAATGGTCATTACCTCTATGTTCTTATTCGCTTATTTATAGAACAGTGGATCATTACTTATGTTCTCTTATCCTTTTATTTATAGAACTTCTAGTGATAAGGATCATTACTCTATGTTCTCTTATCTATTATTTTATAGACCTCTCAGTGATAATGGAATTATACTCTATGTTCTCTGATCCATTATTTTTCTAGAACTCTCAGTGATAATGGATACATTACCTCTATGTTGTCCGATCCTATTATTTTATAGAACTCTCAGTGATAATGGATCATTACCTTATGTTCTCATTATCCTTTATTTATAGAACTACTCAGTGATAAGTATCATTACCTCTATGGTTCTCTTATTCTATTATTATAGAACTCTCAGGATAATGGATCATTACCTATGTTGTCCGATCCATTATTTTATAGAACTCTCAGTGATTAATGGATCATTACCTCTAGTTCTCTTTCCTATTATTTTATAGAACTCTCAGTGATAATGGATCATTACCTCTATGTTCTCTATATCTATTATTTTATAGAACTCTCCAGTGATAATGGATCATTACCTCTATGTTCTCTTATCCTATTATTTTATAGAATTATCAGTGAGTAATGGATCATTCCTCTATGTTCTCTTATCCTATTATTTATAGAACTCTAGTGATAATGGCATCATTCCTCTTGTCTCTCTTATCCTGTTATTTTATAGAATTCAGTGATAATGGATCATTACCTCTATGTTCTCTTATCCTATTATTTCTATAGAAAACTCTCAGTGCGAACTGGATCATTTACCTATAGTGCTCTACTGATTATTTTATAGAATTCTCAGTGATAATGGATCATTACCTCTATGTTCTCTTATCCTATTATTTTATAGAACTCTCAGTGATAATGGATCATTACCTACTATGTTCTCTTATTCCATTATCATTATAGAACTCTCAGTGATAATGGGATCATTACCTCTATGTTCTCTTATCCTATTATTTTATAGAACTCTCAGTGATAATGGATCTTACCCTATGTTTCTTATCCTATTTATTTTTTGTATTTGAATTCTCAGTGATCAGTACCTCTATTTCTCTGTATCTATTATTTTATAGAATTCTACGTGATAATGGATCATTACCTCTTGGATTCTCTTATCCTATTATTTTATTAAGGAAATCTCAGTGATAATCATACCTCTATGTTCTCTTATCCTATTATTTATAGAACTCTCAGTGATAATGGCTATTACCTCTATGTTCTCTTATCCTATTATTTTATAGAATTCTCAGTGATAATCATTACCTCTTGTTCTCCTATCCTATTATTTTTATAGAATTCTCAGTGATAAGGGATTCATTACCTCTATGTTTCTTATCCATTATTTTATAGAATTCTCAGTGATAATCATTACCTCTATGTTCTCTTATCCTATTATTTTATAGAAATCTCAGTGATAATGGATCATTACCTCTATGTTCTCTTATCCTTTATTTATAGAACTCTCGGTGATAAGTGGATCATTACTCTATGTTCATCTTATCCTATTATTTTATAGAATCCAGTGATAATGGATCATTACCTCTATTTCTCTATCCTATTATTTTATAGAACTCTCAGTGAATGGATCATTACCTCTATGTTTCTTATCCTATTATTTATAGGACCTTCAGTGATAATGGATCATTTACTCTATGTTCTCTTATCCTATTATTTTATAGAACTCTCGGTGGATAATGGATCATTACCTCTATGTTTCTCTTATCTATATTTTATAGAACTATCAGTGATAATGGATCATACCTCTATGTTTCTTTATCCTATTTTTTATAGAACTCTCAGGATAATGGGATCATTACTCCTATGTTGTCCGATCCTATTATTTTATAGACCTTCAGTGATAATGGATCATTACCTCTATGTTCTCTTATCCTATTTTTATAGAACTCTCGGTGATAATGGATCATACCTCTATGTTCTCTTATCCTAATATTTTATAGAACCTCAGTGATATGGATCTTACCTCTATGTGTTCTCTTATCCTAGTTATTTTATAGACACTCTCAGTGATTATGGATCATTACCTCTATGTTCTCTTATCCTATTATTTATAGACCTCTCAGTGATAATGGATCTACCCTCTATGTTCTCTTATCCTATTATTTTATAGAACTCTCGGTGAAATGGATAACTTACCTCTATGTTCTCTTTGCCTATCTATTTTATAGAACTCTACAGTGATAATGGATCATTACCTCTATGTTTCTCTATCCTATTATTTATGACTAGACCTCAGTGATAATGGCATCTACCTCTATGTGTCCCGATCCTATTATTTATAGACACACTCCAGTGATAATGTACATTACTCTATGTTCTCTTATCCTATTATTTTATAGAACTTCAGTGATAAGGATCATTACCTCTATGTTCTCTTATCCATTATTTTATAGAACTCTCAGTGATAATGGATCATTACTCTCTATGTGTCCGATCCTATATTTTATAGAACTCTAGTGATAATGGATCCATTACCTCTATGTCTTTATCCTATTATTTTATAGAACTCTCAGTGATAATGGATCATACCTCTATGTTCTCTTATCCTATTATTTATAGAAACTCTCAGTGATAATGGATCATTACCTCTATGTTCTCTATCCTATTATTTATAGAATCCAGTGATAATGGATCATTACCTCTGTGTTCTCTTATCCTATTATTTATAGAACTCTCAGTGATAATGGATCATTACCTCTATGTTCTCTTATCTATTATTTATAGAACTCTCAGTGATAATGGAATATTACCTTATGTTCTCTTATCCTATATTTTATAGAACTCTCAGTGATAAGGATTCATTACCTCTATGTTCTCTTATCTGTTATTTTATAGATCTCAGTGATAATGGATCATTACATCTATGTTCTCTTATCCTATTATTTATAGAACTCTCAGTGATAAGGATCATACCTCTATGTTCTCTTATCCTATTATTTATAGAACTCTCAGTGATAATGGATCATTACCTCTATGTTCTCTTATCCTATTATTTATAGAACTTCAGTGATAATGGATCATACCTCTCAGTTTCTCTTATCCTATTATTTTATAGAATTCTCAGTGTAATCATTACACTCATGTAAACTATCCTATTATTTATATGAATTCTCAGTGATAATGGATCATTACCTTATGTTCTCTTCACATATATTTATAGAATTCTCAGTGATAATCATTACCTCTATGTTTCTTATCCTATTATTTTATAGAATTTCTCAGTGATAATGGATCATTGCCTCTATGTCTCTTATCCTATTATTTTATAGAACTCTCGTGATAATGGATCATACCTCAGTTCTCTTATCATATTATTTTAGAACTCTCAGTGTAATGGATCATTACCTCTATGTTCTCTTATCCTATTATTTTATGATCTTCAGTGAAATGGATCATTACACTGTATGTTCTCTATCCTATTTTTTTAGAATTCTCAGTGATAATGGATCCTTACCGCTATGTACTCTTATCCATTATTTATAGAATTCTCAGTGATAATGGTCATTACCTCTATGTTCTCTTATCTATTATTTTATAGAACTCTCAGTGATAATGGATCATTACCTCTATGTTCTCTTATCCTGTTATTTTATAGAACTCTCAGTGATAATGGATCATTACCTCTATGTTCTCTTATCCTATTATTTTATAGAATTCTCAGTGATAATGGATCATTACCTCTATGTTCTCTTATCCTATTATTTTATAGAATTCTCAGTGATAATGGAAAGTCTTATTTGGTTGCACCACCGAGAAGATCTGTGAAGCGAAATCCTTCACCATAAAGCCATCTGCATTTTTCTGGAATACTGTAAACATAAATACACATGCAGCAATGGAGTGAGAAATAATATACGAGACTACAGTGTATTGATCCCCCCCTTAATAATCTACCGTATGATAGGATCTGCCTGATGGCTGGGAAACATTATATAATAAGGTGGACCAGTAAGATATCTTCTGATTGGTTGCTTAGATTATAAGCCACAAGCACATATTGCACCTTCTTATGCATCAGGCCCCATAAAGTTAAGTGGATTTACTGGAACAACTTAAAAATCAAAGAATCTAAAGATTATGATTATTATGTGGTTTATTAATACATAATGCAGTATAATAGGATTTATTATATTTAAATGTGTATGAGCGTTCTATTTTATGCGTAAACTATGTTGGCCTTACATCACTACTGGTGCTGAGTCAGTAGAACAGGGAAGGAGGTGGAGCTCTGCACAGGATTCACAGTAAGGAACTAAGCTTTTGCAGGTTGATTCTAAGATTTGGAAAGTAAGACCCCCTTATCAGGCTGAGAATATAAAGAACAACAAATTAGGAGAAATCCACTTTAGTCCTGAGGCTTTATTTGGACCAATGATCCAAGCTCTGTGCCACTTCTAGGACGACATGTTTTTTACAGACTGTGCTTCTTTCATAGGTGAACTGATTCCTAGAAGTGAGTCTATTTATCTTAGGTCTCAACATAGGTAAAGGGATGTTGGTGGGGTTTAACCCTTATATATCAGGCAATTATTTAATTATTAAAGTAAAACTTTTTTTTTTTTTTACATTTGACTGACAAAATTCTAACAAAACAAATACAAGAAATATCAAACGTCATCACACAAGAAGGTGCTTGGCACACATAACAAAACCATAGCAGTAGTACACATAGCAGGGGGTCAGGAAAGGAAAGAGTAAAATTTAATAGAGGGATAACATAGGTTATGTTTAAAGGGCATGTCCACTCTAAACATCAAATCACAATTTCTGCCATGGCTCTCACTGCTTCTTTGCACCTTCCGTTTCCAGCCGTCAGTCACAGACATGATGCTGATGTTCACAGCTGATGGCCAGAACCAGTACTTAGATTACAGCTGACAGGAGGTGTCTAAATGCCGATAACGAATCGGTTCGTAAGTAAGTTAAAAAGCGTTCTGGATTAATTAAGGTTTGGAGGCTTAATTAAAATAACTTTGGAGTGGACAGTATTATTATTATTGTGGATTTATATAGTAGTCTATCTAAGACATTCATTTGACACATAAAACCTATCAGTATGTCTTTATGATTGTGGGGAAACCGGAGTGCCCGAAGGGAAAACACACGCAAGCACGGGGAAACATACAAAAAACTTCCTTGCAGATGGTCCAAGGGTGGAGATCGATCTCAGTATTTAGAGCTGCAAGGATCAATGCTAACCACTGAGCCACCGTGTTACCATGCCCTTTATATAATATACTAGACATTAAGCCTGCTACAATAACGGGCGTAGAAGCACAGTGCAGAAAGTGCCCCCTTAGTGTCACAGGCATAGTCCTCCTCCATGTCCAAGGCCAGAGTACCCTTTAGTGTCCCAAGGCCAGAGTCCCCCCTGTCCAAGGCAAGGGGCCCCCTCGTCCCAAATCCCCCCCCCTCTGTACCAAATCCAAGGTCCCCCCCTCTTTACCAAATCCAGCCCCCCCTCGTCCCAAATCCAATCCCCCGTTGTCCCGCATCCAGCCCCCCTCTGTCCGAAATCCAGGGGCCCTGTCCCAAGAACCTTACCTGCGTTGTTTAATTCTGTTCTCCCTCCGTGTGTTCCTGTGTTTCTCCCCTCTAGTGGTGAGTCAATAGGAGCTGCAGAGATCTCCCTCAGTGGTGAGTCCATAGGAACTGCAGGGCACACACACGGACACAGGGCGCACGCTTAGGGTTTTAATATATGATTATATAAAAATTGGTAGATATTTTGTCCCGACTCTCTGGATTCTACAAGCAAACACAAGGTTTAAGTCCCAAAAACCGGGACTTGTTACATTGGATGAGATAAAAAGGAGATCTCATTCCTGCCATCAAACCAAAATGCATTTTCACCAACGCAATCTTCTACCAAATCATGTAACTTTATGGGAGAACTATAGTGGATCCAGCATCTCCCAATGGCCCTACTTAATATTACCCAGGAGTGAGTATATGAACATAGGTTGACAATTATTGTTACTGCAAATACATATTAACCAGTAATATGATGGATAGGAAGATTAGGATCTCATTTAATTGAGTTTAAAATATACATATTGCGTAATTACTTTGGCTTGTAAATGACTTTTTTTTAAATCCAAAAAATTTACATTTCTTAACATACATCAAGGATAAGAAAGTGTAGGGGTGCTATCGCATATTATATTGCTTCAGGGAATAAGGAACTTTTTTTTTTCAACTTTGGTACATCATCCATGGGTAAAATTGTACCAGCTTAGTAACAACTTAACTGGGGAAAAAAAGTCTTGGTTTTATTCTAGTCTTGGTGACTTTCTATCCTTTTAATTGATAAACCGTCACAATGTACCCAGGCGGGTGAACACATGCCAGTGTCTTAGATTCACACGTGTGCACCTTTCTATACTTGTAGATAGGGATTCTTGTAGCAGTGATATCGGCAGATATAATAAATATAACGATAGGGTATGTAGAATATGACAAAACCGTTATCTTGGAAACAAACAGTTTATTTTAACAGAAAAGTCCTACTTAAAAATGGCCGTTTTTGACAATTATAAAACCATCTTTTTAAATTTTAATATTCTAAAATGTATCCATGTCTTATCTAGGTCTTTCTTTGTATTTTCACGTTTACAGGGTTATTCAATAAAAGTTCTTATCGTTTAAAATGTGCTAATTAGGCCCCAACCAATCAGATGTTAGCTTTCAAATGTTAAACAAGATCTGATTGGTTGTCAAAAAAAATTAACACCATTTTAAACAATTAAGTACTTTTATTGAATCTCCCTGATAGTGTTTTAAGTTTAGTTACACCCTAAAAAAGTTAGAATATATTAGCATGGTAGAATCTAGAATCTTTGGGAAAAAAATCTTGGGTATGTCAATGTTCCAGGACTAATAGTGCAGTTCCTTGGTAGTTTTATTACTGTAACCAGAAAGCACAAACTGGCTCCTCTGTTGTATTTGCAAATGTTGATCTTGTTGAGTTGATCCTCAAAGGAGACTCAATCCAATAAACGTGACTGTATCTAGGATGATTTGTGCATCAACATGACATAAAATGGATTGAAACATATTCTCTTTACGTTATGCATGGATCCGTAGAGGGAATAGAGATGAACCAGTGAGATTCGTTCGATTTCCATGGGATTATTGGACCGAAAATCCGATTCTAATCAGAATTTTGAATGTTCGAATGCGGTTTTGGTTTTCAAACACAATTTCAGATTGTAAAAATAAGTTCATAAAAAATTAATATATTAGAATTAATATAATTTCAATATTGCTCAAAACTGGGAATCGTACATAATAGGTTTAAAACTTTCAAAAAAAGGTTTGTGCTGGGGGAGCTTATTGGGGTAAGGGATAATGGCTGGGAAAAGGAAAACTGTTTGTATGGCCTTGTTGCGAATGATAAGGCCTGGTACACATGGAACCCAGTAATAGTCAGTGGTAGAAGTTACATAGAGATAAAAAAAGTTGAAATTTACCCCAACCAATCAGATCTTATTTAACATTGAAAGCTAAATCATGATTGGTTGGGGCAAAATTAGCACCACTTTAAACGATAAGAACTTTTATTGAATAACTCTGTGTGTGTATTACTATTCAAATGCCACTTATGGTACTTTTTATATTTAAAACAATTAGTATTTGAATCATACTGTCTTGTTTCTAACTTTCAGCACTTACATTGGTACTCATTAAAAGGAAAGATAACTGTACAGAATGTTCACATTTCAGATAACAAATTATCACTTGCAGTTAGCAGCACATTAGACAATTTGTAGCTTTATTTTGTATTTTGACTGCAGCTACCGAGTACAATTTTGTTTTTAAATAAGAGGTAACACCAGGAGACAGCATGTAATTAGGAACCACTGGGGCCCCTATCCATGGTTCATCCACAGTGGTTTTCTAGGTGAAGGCTTTATTCTGTCATAGGAAAAATAAGAAGAGATGGAGCCCTCTTGATCCAGGCCCCCTGTGGTTGATCCCCACTACCTCTCTATTGGTAGTACTAGAGACGTACTGTGGATTCTAATAGAAACCCAGTTTCGAATCGAATCGAGGTTTCGAAGTCCCAACAAAACTTTCGGACCTTCCGGAATTACGAACCCGAATTTCAGAGTATCGAAAAACTTATATCGAAATCGAAAGTAGAGATTATCGAAATTGAAAGTAGATGATATCGAAATCGAAAGTAGATGATTATCGAAATCGAAAGTAGATGATTATCGAAATCGAAAGTAGATGATTATCGAAATGTAGATGATTATCGAAATGAAAGTAGATAGTTATCGAAATCGAAAGTGATGATTATACGAATCGAAAGTAGATGATTTCGAATCGAAATAGAGATTATACGGAATCAAAAGTAGATGATTATCGAAATCGAAAGTAGATGATTATCGAAATTGAAAGTGAGATTATCGAAATTGAAAGTAGATGATTATCGAAATGAAAGTAGATGATTATCGAAATTGAAGTAGATGATTATGAAAGAAGTAGATGATATCGAAATTCTAAAGTAGATAATTATCGAAATCTAAATAGATAATTGAAGAAGTGATGATTATCAAAATTGAAAGTAGATGATTATCGAATCGAAAGTAGATGATTATCGAAATCGAAAGTAGATGATATCGAAATCGGAAGTGATGATTATCGAAATCGAAAGTAGATGATTATCGAATCAAAGTAGATGATTATCGAACAGAAGTAGAGATTATCGAAATCGAAAGTAGATGATTATCGAAATTGAAGTAGATGATTATCGAAAATTGAAAGTAGATGATTATCGAATTGAAAGTAGATGATTATCGAAATCGAAAGATAGATGATTATCGAACCTAAAGTAGATAATTATCGAAATCTAAAGTAGATAATTATCGAAATTGAAAGTAGATGATTATCAAAATTGAAAGTAGATGATTATCGAAATTGAAAGTAGATGATTATCAAAATGAAAGTAGGATTAGGAATCGAAAAGTAGATGATTATCGAAATTGAAAGTAGATGATTATCGAAATGAAAGTAGATGTATCGAAATTGAAAGTAGATGATTATCGAAATCGAAAGTAGATGATTATCGAAATCAAAGTAGATAATTATCGAATCTAAAGGAGATAATTATCGAAATTGAAAGTAGATGATTATCAAAATTGAAAGTAGATAATTATCGAAAGTAGCCTATTTCAAAAATTGAAACTCGAACTTTCGAAATTCCGAAAATTTTAAAACGAAATGTTTAAACATCTCTAGTAGTTATACCCATTAATGACCAAAAAACTTTGGTGACAAAACCATATTTAGTTGGCGAAAAAGAAAAATTGTTAATGAACAAAATATACAGGGTATTACAGAATATTTTGTACAAAAAGTGGGTGAAGACCTAACATTATCCTGGCAAAAATACAATTGTGTATACCAAATACAATCATGTAGCCCATGTGTTGTTTTTAATAAACAAAATCCACTAAGGAAAAACAAGCATACTTTTTGAATATGTGTATTTTTATAAAAATGGTTGGTAAATGACATTTCCCTTTAATTTCGCACTTCGGAAAATATCTGGTATATGACCCACTTTGTGTTTAATCTGAGGAAAAAAATAATGTGGTATAAGACTTTTCACCTTTACCTTACAGAAATGAGGTATATAATAGAGTATATGACATACTTTCCCTTTATTTTGCAGTAAAAAAAATTATTATTTGTTCACTATAGTTGCCTTTTAACGTCCTTAGGACCCTATTGATCATCCTCAGAAGGTGTCCCTGTTTAAAGTGATCACTATCCGACATTTACCCATTTATATGTTTGACTGTGATCTTGGTGGAGATAGAATTGTGTGCCTATTGGAGGTTTTTAGGGTCTGTTTTAGTAAAAGCAAATAGATGCATAATGTACGTCTTCTTGGTTATCATTAACGCCCTATCTGGTCTGGTACATCTTTGGTGGGATTCTCCTAGAAAAGACAGAAAAAAAAAAAATTAAGCAACATTGCAGATTACTAAGTGGTATTACATTGTTATTTATCCTAACATGATCACAGAGCTGCTTATTACTAGCACGTATAGATACCAGGTTTATGGTCCTTGGAGAAGAAAAGGCACCAATCCAGGGTATACGTGATATCGTGGATAATGCACCCCCTACTGTAAATATAAGCACATTATAAGTCATGAGGAGTTCCTGACCATATAGAATATTAGATAGATAGGCAGACTAGATTAGACAGATTAGATATTAGATAGATATACAGTCAGTCAGACAGACTTTACAGGACAGTGATAGAGCCATAAATGTTTATGGGAGACTTAGATAAGTGCCGTGAACCCCTCTCCTTCCCCATCTATAGAAAAATAGCCAAACACCATGAAAGAAAAGCAGGGACAGAGTCGGCAGACAGAAGTACAGTACAGTGATGTATATCACTAACCTCTGAATCGCTAGTAAAAGTCTCTCTCTGCTTACTGACCATGCCTAGTTTTTTTTTTTTATTTATAAGAAACTTTAATTGCGAACTCAGAAGCTCTCTGCAAAAAGCACCAGCCGGACGAACACTAGATTTAGCTGGGTCGGGACATCGGCTAATAGATACGGAGTAAACACTAAACTGGAGCGAATGCTGGTAGCTAACGGCTGTAAATGTCACAGGACGAAGGGGTGGGAGGGATGCTGCATTAGTTCCGGGTTATTAATCGGCATGACTACTACGCAGTTATTCTAAGGGTATACCTACCCCTGTAGTGTATTTCTATGGAAGACTGTAAGATTATAGCCTTATAACTTACAGTTCCAGGAGGGAGAAGGAAACCAGAAGCCACAAAGGGGTAGCTTATAATAAATAATGCACCCCCAACTGTAAATTATAGGGATATTAGGAGACACCTTGGAGTTCTGTGCCCTGTATAAAAGGTACTCGGCCTGCGGCCTCGTGCTTTTATATGGTCATGGAACTCCTCAGGACTTCTAATATGCTCTTTAATTACAGTTGGGGTGCATTATTCACTATAAACTGTGTATAGAAGTTACAGGATTGTTATAGTTAGATATATATATAAAACCTTACCCCTGTAGTTGATTTCTATGGGGAGGAACTGTAAGATTATGCCTTATTATCTTCAGTTCCAGGAGGAGAAGGAAACAGAAGCCACAAAGGGGTAGGTTATAATAAATAATGCACCCCAACTGTAAATTAAGGGATATTAGGAGTACCTTGGAGTTCCGTGCCCTGTATAAAAGGTACTCGGCTGCGGCTCGTGCTTTTATATGGTCACGGAACTCCTCAGTGACTTCTAATATCTTATAATTTACAGTTGGTGGTGCATTATCCACTATATTATTTACACCTTGATCCCATTGGGATCCAATACAGGGGTAGGTTATATGACAATAATAACAAATAGGTTCTTCTCTGTATCAGGATTTGTTTTTTCACAAGGGGAGTTGGGTGTCACAAACTCTATACGTAAAGTGAGAATTGCATACTGCTACATTCCTTTAGGATTGATATCCCAGACAGTGCAGTCAACTGTGCAGAGTTAGTGAAGGAAACATCGATCACATAATGATGAGCTTGAACATGGTCACTCAATGGAAATCTTTGATTAACCAGAATTTTTTGAAAAATCCCAGTAAAAACAGGATCCCTATATAAGTAGTGTCTACCAACATGCATTTTTATAAAGAGGGGATCCATTACATGGCTCATAGAGGTAATTAAAGGGTAAATGTGATGGGAAACACAAAGCCCTATAAAGCATTTTGACTTCCTTTTAAATAGAAGGGATGTCCGGAGATTAATTTAAGGTAAAACCCCTGTAAACCAATAGGCATCACCAACACCAAAAACTTACACTTTTGTGAAAACTGACATGGTTTTGTGAAAACTGTCACACAATTTTGTGAAAACTGACACACAATTTTGTGAAAATGGACAAACGGTTTTGTGAAAAACAGACGCGTTTTGTGAAAACGACACAAGGTTTTGTGAAAGTGAAACACGGTTTTGTGAAAACTCACCGTTTGTAAAAGCAGACATACAGTTTTGTGAAATGGACACACGGTTTTTTGTGAAAATGGACACACGGTTTTGTGAAAACGGCCACACCGGTTTTGTGAAACAAGGACACACGGTTTGTGAAAACGGACACACGGTTTTGTGAAAACTGACACACAGTTTTGGTAACATGCTGTCTATTCAGAATCTTACCATGGGTTTTGCTTTGTTGACAGTGTTGTACAATCCAATGGTGTCGTTTACTTCATCTCCCATTAATAGCGTTATCCCTCTTCTTCCTGTTCCTTAATCTGTTATAAACCACACCAGAGTGACTGTTAAAGTATTGGATGAAACAAGTAGGTGATAACCCTTTATTGTATGGTATGTACAGCCCATAATTATTTAAAAGGTGCCACTTGGCATCAAGCATTTACAGTCATGTAAACATTAAAGGGAACTAAATTGGCTAACTGTGAAACTACCGGTTGGGCAGTCATTCCTGTTATGGACACAGGACCCGTCACTGGCACATGCAAGGAGGACAGAGCTCACAGCTACGTAAGATTGTTAGGCGTAGGTCTGCCAGACTAATTATATTGATGTGTTTTTTCAACTTTAGTTCCCCTTTAAGTTGCTGATTGGAAGTCAAAATAGTATCTGAAACGGATGTGAAATGAAACACATTAAGAATAAAGTGCAATGCAGCTGGAAATATCTAAAGGAAACCAGGGAACCCACTGTCCATCTGCAGAGCCCATTATTGTAACATCCATGCATGCATCTCCTGAACAGATCAGTTAGAGAAGTAGGACTCGTATTAACCAGGTGTTGTGCATCATTTAGAATTATCCAATCAGGATAAAGATTTCCTAAGGGCAAGCGTCCTCCCTCAAGTAATGACAGATGCTTCATTCATAATTCTGACCATTTTATGTATTTGCAATTGTATATTGTGGTTACAGTGGATAAAGCCATATCACTAGTGTCCAATGTGGATATATGTTATGTCTGATGTAGCAGTGAACAATTCAATGCAGCACTTTGAATATTATGTAATGTGTGGGGAACCAGAGTACATGGATGTAGGATTTGAACCACAACTACAACACATCTGTATCCTTACTTAAATGAGCCCATAGCAGAGAAGAATGAAAATTCCTATAGAAATTCCACCAACTCCCCCGATCATCATATCACGTAATGATTTATCTGAGAATAAAAATACAGACCAAATATTAATATAGATTGGATATCTTCAGAAATCTATTAAATACTGGATACCATCTTCTCCATTTCCACTGCCATTTCTGTGTTTGTACAGTCAGGGTTAGAGTTTTGGCAGTGTCACAAATTAGTTTTGTCAAAAACTGTGGCTTCAGTTTTTGTGGCAATGGGCCTATTTATAAAACCGCGGTATCGCTTTTTAGCAATACCGTGGGTTAGTTAATGTCGATCATGGTCGTAAATATATGGTGTGATCGTACCTTTACGATCGAACGTTCGTTGATTACCGAACGTTCGGTCGTAGGAATACCGTGTGCTAGTAAACTGTAGTATGGAGATCGTAAATCTACGATTTGTAACGTAATTTTACGATCGGTAAACCGATCGGAGAATAAATCGGAGATTAACGATCGTTTTACTGCTTAAAAGTGATACCACGGCTTATAAATACGGCCCAATAAGTGGCGAGTCCTGGTTTTGAGACAGAAATGCAGATTTCGAAAATTCTGTAACTTTTGCAATATGAAAGGTAGAATTTCGTCCCAAAAATTTGCTTCAAAACGTGAAAATTCTGTGTTGACAATACCAATCCAGGTGCAATTTGGTGATGATCTGTACATTCCCCAGTAAAATGGACACAATGTCACAAGGTAAAAGTGATAATACAGTTCCTCAGAGATCACAGACATCCCACCTACTGGCAGTGGCTTCCGGGCAGGGTGAGGATAAGGGGGCAGGCAAACATGACATCAATTACATTATCAAAAGTGCAGGGCAGAGGTGGAGTTAGGGGCAGGACGCAGCAGGTGACAGATTTACGTACACAGAAGAGGCGTGGTGGACAAAAAGGGGTGCTCGGAGGTGAAGACTCCAGGTACGCTAATGTCGGAGGAGTTTGGGGTGGTCTAATGGAAGTGGGGGTGACAACTCAAAATCCAGGAGACTCCACAAACTCCCGGGAGGGGCGGGATACCTGAGATCATAACATTGAAATTTGTCCAGGAAACTCCTCAGAACCGTGGTCAATTTGCATGAAGCATGTGAGAAGCAGAAAGACAAGCAAACCAACAATAACAAGGTAATAATGGGTACATCGTCAGTCAGATCTGGCCCAGAAGTTAATATCCATCACGTCAGAGCAAATTGCAGAAGTTATGAAGATGAAGGGTCAACCCTGTAAAATATTGACTCTTTACATAAACTCGATGTATTTTCCAATAAGAGAGTCTGAAAAAGTATCATTTCCATCAGTTACCATAGAAAATATGTAAAAAACAGTTAGTGTCACTGCAAAACTTTCCGCCATGACTGAACCTACACGAGCCCCAGACCTTGTGGCCCCTTACTCTGTATGTATAAAATCTTAACTACCATAGAATTTATTGGAAAAAGGTTTCTGGCGTAGAAGGAGAATCTGCAATGAAAATACATCACATATAATGTTGTACGTCATTCAAATCGGTTTTAAAAGTTGGTGAACTATAATTGTTGCCAAAAGCCTGTAACCATATTAACCAATCACACACCACCTAGCTTTCTGTGATTGACAGATGAGGCAAAATTGTTTAAACGGCAGGTTGGAATTGACATCCATTATTTATTGACGTTAAGGGTACCTCTAGTGGAACCTACGTATGTTTATAGCCAGTGTGTATCTGATGTAGGGCATCTGCATTAAAGAAATGAAAAGAATTTTAAAGGACAACTTCACATATCAAAAACTCTCTCCACCATTGGAATTTATCCAGGGTGGGGGTTTGGGCTAAGGAGCAATCCTATATGGGGCCCGGACTTTCTTGGGGCCGAATGATGAGGGCCCTGCAACAGCTCCTAATACCACCTGTACCTTTAACAGTGGGTGCCATTTAAACATGCTAGTTTGACAATACCAACCATTTGCAATGCCAGTTTGCAATGCCAATTTGCAATGCCAGGCATTTCAATGGTGTTTGTTAATGCCAAGCAATTTAACACTGTGTGACAAACCATTGTAGAATGCCAGTTCTCCAATACCAGCATTTCACCAGTGACAATGCCAGTTTACCAATTAGAGATGATCGAACTTTCGGAAGTTCGGTCCGTTTTCGAACTTTGAACTATATGGGAAAGTTATATGCAAGTTCGAAAACGGACCCATTAAAGTCAATGGGAGTCAAATAGTTCGAAAAAGTTCAAATGAAATACAATTAAAATATTAATGGTAACTTAATGTAAATGGCTGTGGGACCTGGGAAATGGTCTGGGGAACATGTTCCAATATCCAGGACTTTTGAAAAATGAAGTTTACTCTCACCGCGCTACTTTGAGCTCTCACGTTCGAACATCGATAATTATCCCATGAATGACTCGCGGATTCGAGAGTTCGATATTTACACGCGTATAGGTATAATGGATATTTTACTCACAGATTTGAGAATTTGATATTTACTCGCAAATTTGTGTGTTACTCGCGTATACGTATAATAGACATTTTACTCATGGATTAGATAATTTGATATTTACTCACGTATTGGTATTAATAGACATTTTACTCGCACGTCTCGAAAGTTCAAACATTTGATAATATCGAAAGTCCAGAAATATCGAAAATCCGGGCCCAGGATAGTTTGAGAAGACGAGTCTGTTGGAACCGAATAGTTTGGTCGAACTCGGGTTCGATTTTCAGTCAATATCTATTGCCAATGTCAAGCAGTTTTGTCCGGTGCCAACATTTTTAACCATGCCAATTTGGACAATGCCAAGCATTTTATCAGTCTGTATGACAAACATTTTAGCAGTCTCTTCATGCTAATGCCAATTTGCCAAACATTTTGAGTGCTATTTATAGTAGAGATGGCTAAAACTTCATAAAGTTCAGTTTGTTTACGAACTTCGAACTTGAAAGCCCCGACCCATTAAAGTCAATTCGTTTGAACTTTCTGAAATATTGGAGTTGTAAACTTACCTTACAGGTCTCTGGGACATGGTCTGGATAAAGTCTGAGCACGGGGAACAGGCATAAAAACTAGACGTCATGCACACGCATGCTACTCCGGTTTCCGTGCAATACTTTTGGTATGCTCGGACATTGATCATTGGAAACTTGAAACGTCCGCTTCAAAAATCCCCGAAACCGACAATCCGGCCAAATGTTCGGGGGTCCCGCAACTTGAAACGGGACCCCCTTCCCCGGCACTTATAAGTGCCTTTGAGGCACTAACACCACTGAAGTCGACGATGACAGGCGGGCTCACTGCGGCCTGGCATAACCAAATATGATGGTTAATTTGTGATCGTATGATTAACCAATCACAATTGGATTGGTCCTTCTACAAACTTATATAAATAGCTGCAATCCTCCACAGAGCTCAGAAGTTCGCAGTACATGGCAGAAGAAAAAGAGGAGCAACATTGGCTCAGTTGAAGCCAGCTCACCATTGGCTTCAGTGGTGTTGGGCTCACTGCTGGCTTCAGTGGTGTTGGATCGGTGACTTCAGTGGTGTTGGTGTCGCTAGGTGTGAGAAAGAAGACGTCAAATCAAGACTCCGGTAACATCCGCTCGTTGAGGCCACCGGCGCCGGAGGTACCCCTGGCAGCCGCATGGGTACTTCTTGGGGTTGGTGGCCTTAGCAGAGTTGGTGTCACCGGATGGAAGAAAGAAGATGCCACCCAAGGGCTCTTTTATTAGCCGCGGGACCCCCTTAGCCCAAAGGGCCCTTGTCAGGGTCTCAATGGTCCTGTAAGGACCCGGTAGGGGGTCCCGGTTTCGAGCTGCGGGACCCCAGAATGTCCGGCCCGCGGAATTGTTGTGTTAGGCAATTCACGAGCGCCCATTTTCGTCAATCTCCTGCCATTCGGGGGGTTTCATAAGTGGCATTCGAGGGTGGCGAACGTTCGAAAATCCCATACATTGAGAATCTCGAATGTTCGAGGATTTTGGAAAATAGTCCCGCGAGTCCAGTAAATCAAAACTAGTTTCAGTAAGAACTCATAAAGTTAGGCTCGAACTCGGGTTCGAGTCGGTTTTGAGTCCATCCCATTTACTAGTAGCCATTTTATCAGTCTATTTGAAAACCATTTTTGGGGCCATTTTTCCAACCATTTTGTTAGCCATGTTGCTGTGTACTATCTCTCCGTACATTAGACATATTATAGTAATTGTGCTCTGAATGAAAGGGCTTATAGTGGTGATCCGTCAGCCGCTGCATTAAAGCACGTTTGACATCAGATTGCTTTTTGCTAATGGCCCCACAGAGGAGGTACTGAATCTGTTTTTCCTTCATGTGCTTAGTAAACCTGTAGAAAGTGTGAACCTCTATAATCAACTTTGGCAAGAAAAAGGTTATAAATCCTAGATTAGTAAAACCCATATTTTTTAAATTTGATAAGTACGATGAAAGTTGATATAGATCCTCTGCTGGCGTTGCCAGCTGATTACTGCTTCACACCTGTAAGTACCAGATCCCCATAGGTCATATTTAGGAGATTTATCTCAGCCTTGATCACATCTGTTCTGTGATGAACATTTCTCTCCCTTATCCAGCTCACATAGCTGGTGGGTTACTGCCCACTGAACAAACAATGATATGGAATCTCCGGTCTCCCGAACAGTGATTGGTTTTCCTTATTCCCTCTGTTAAAACACATCATCAGTATCAGTATGCCACAGTGATAATACAGCTTAATGGACAGAGTGTAGGGTACAGTAAAGAACTTAGGGGGAGCCATGAATATATTCCCCACCTTACGTGTACGGAGTCACACCTGATTAGATGAATTAGGCAATATGTGAATTCACAGAGGGATCACAAAACAGGTGAGAAAGTATTATAGCTCTCATTTTGCGATATCTAAAAATTTTCATAAATCTATGATACTGTCGTAAATCAATGATAGTGGTCATAAATTACAACTGCAACCCTATATCTTGTTATAATAGAATAACATTGTGGTAGTTTACTATCGCTAGGTATTCTGTGTACATTTAGCGCCCGTGATCGCACATTACCGAAAACACGCAGTGTCGCAAAATTGTGATACCGCTGAAATTAAATATGGGGCATTATAACAAGAGCGACGAACTGTCCCAATTCAGTGGAGCCGTCCTGGTCCTAGCAAAACTGTCACTCATCTTGATCCTGATGCGCCCTATTTTAAAGGGCATGTCCACCCCCAAAACATAATCCCCCCAACTACTGGCCCCATCATGTAGTGTAGTTTAATACTTACCTCACATCCCAGCTCCATATGGTTTCCTGTAGTCCCCCCCCCCCCAAGTCCCAAAAACTGCCCACCAGGAGGATAGCAGAGTCATATAGGACTCGCCTCCTACCGGCCTCCGGAGAAGTTTGCCATGTGTACTGCAGCCCTTCTCCCCCTCCCTCCCCCCTCCCTCTCCCTCCCTCTCTCTGATTCCTCCCCTAGCGTGTTTTCTTTAAATATGTGATTCTACCTCGGCTCCAGCCCCAACCGCTATGTTTTTTTTTAAAAGCTCCCCAAACTTTTACTTACCTCTCTCTTTCTTCTCGGAAGTAAGCTGCCGGCAGCGGCGTCCGTGATGGCTGCCGCTCAGCCAATCACAGACGAGGCTGCCGCTCCCGCCCCTCTGCTTGCATTTTCTCGCAAGTGAGGCCGGGAGCGTGGCGGAGGAAAGAGGGGAGGTAAGGAGTTTGGGGGCTTTCTAAACAAAACACATAGCGGTTGGGGATGGGAGCCCAGGGGTGGACATACCCTTTAACATTTTAAAATGTTTCATTTATTTCTAAAAACGTAGGTAAAAATGGATATTTATACGGTGCCTTCTTTATACAAGTATAAAGTAAATCTTATATCATATCTGTTGTATTCAATTAGATCAACTGGACTTGAAATGAGTTCTTGAAGACGTTTCGCTAGTCATCCGACTGGCTTTCTCAATTCAGAATGACTTGTACAAGAATCTGTGGCAATTATGTACCCTGGAAATCCCAATTAGCATATCACAGCCAGGTGTTAAGGGTGTGATTGGATAGTGGCTAAGAGGTGTTATAGGAACGCCCAGAGTAAGGATGACTAGCGAAACGTCTTCAAGAACTACATTTCAAGTCCAGTTGATCTAATTGAATACAACAGATATACCATGACCTGGATGAATGAGAACCTTCAAGATAAATACTTATATCCTAACAAGGTCATAGTTATATAGTAAGGTCGGATAGGGGTGGGATGTTAGTAAGGCCTTCAGCTCTCCACCCAATACCACCCATTCCAAGACTGGCAGTCTTAGACAGATAGACCAACCCCTAAAGTATGTACTGCCAGGGGGACCTGACTATAAACATGGACTTAGAGGGTATTAAATACTTTTACTCTTTCTCTTCTTTTTAACTGTGTAATTGGGGTTGATTATAGGGATAGTTAAGCTGTACGTTTAATCCTAATTAAGAAGGACTAATGTTCTCTAAATGAAATAATAAACTTGGGTGAACAATTCGATTAACATATGAAATAATCCATTGTGGATTGTACCTTTTTATAATTGCTTTCATCAAAGTTATTAAAAGATTAGCGCTTTAATGTAGTTATAATAAATACATTACCGTAGTTATGATAATAAACACATTACCGTAGTAATGATAATGAAACACATTACCGTAGTATGATAATAAACACATTACCGTAGTAATGATAATAAAACACATTACCGTAGTAATGATAATAAACACATACCGTAGTTATGGTAATAAACACATTACTGTAGTTATAATAATAAAACACATTACTGTAATATGATATAAAACACATTACTGTAGTTATGGAATAACAAATTACTGTGTATGATAATAAACACATTACCATTAGTTATGATAATAAACACATTACCGTAGAATGATAATAAACACATTACCGAGTTAGGTAATAGACACATTACTGTAGTTATGGAATAAACCACACTGTAGTTATGGTAATAAACACATTACCGTAGTATGATAATAAACACATTACCGTAGTAATTAATAAACACATTAACGTAGTTAGGATAATAAACACATTACGTAGTTATAATAAAAACACATTACTGTAGTTATGGAATAAAACACTCTTGTAGTTATGATAATAAACACATTACCGTAGTATTAATAATAACACATTACCGTAGATATGATAATAAACACATACTGTAGTTATGGTAATAAACACATTACTGTAGTTATGGTAATAAAACACATTGTAGTTATAATAATAAACACATTACTGTAGTTATGATAATAAAGACATTACTGTGTTATGATAATAAACACATATGTAGTTATGGTAATAAACACATTACTGTAGTTATGGTAATAAAACACATTTGTAGTTATAATAATAAACACATTACTGTAGTTATGATAATAAAACATTACTGTAGTTTGAAATAAAACACATTGTAGTATGGTAATAACACACATTACTGTAGTTATGATAATAAACACATTACCGTAGTTATGATATAAAAAACTTACTGTAGTTATAATAAAAACAGTAGTTATGGTAATAGAAACATTACTGTAGTTATGGTATAAACACTATTTGTAGTTATGGAATAAACACACACCTAGTTAGTTATGAAATAAACACATTACCGTAGTTATGATAAAAAACACATACTGTAGTTATGTAATAAAACACCATTACTTGTAGTTATGGTAAAACACATTACTGTAGTTAAGGTAATAAACAAATTGAGTTTTATAATAATAAACACATTACTGTAGTATGATAATAAGACATTCCGTAGTTATGATAATAAACACATTGTAGGTAGTTATGGTAATAAACACATTACTGTAGTTATGATAATAAACACAGTACCGTAGTTATGATAATAAACACATTACTGTAGTTATAATAATAAACACATTATTGTAGTTATGATAATAAACACATTACCGTAGTTATGGTGATAAACACATTACTGTGGTTATGATAATAAACACATTACTGTAGTTATGATAATAAACACATTACCGTAGTTATGGTAATAAACACATTACCGTAGTTATGGTAATAAACACATTACTGTAGTTATGATAATAAACACATTACCGTAGTTATGACAATAAACAATATATATATATATATATATATATATATATATATATATATATATATTAAACATTGCAAAAACCTCTTACACTCTTATGGTAAAACGTGAAAAAGTTGCTAAACAGGTACCTGTGGTTTTCACCAAAATAGAGACAGTTGGTAAATCTGAAAAAAAAAAACAAAAAAACTGTTAACCACAAGGGAATCAAAGTGCTCTTCATTAACAAGTACATATACTGATTTGATTTTATAAGGGAGGACACCATACCACTGTGTTAAATGGAGTTCATTAATTGAATGGTAGATGTGTCTTCTTGTCGCTATAGTTGGAAGCATGTACGCTGTTTTTTTTTGGGGGGGGGGGGGGGTTGGGGGGGAGGGATGTGATTTGGTGGATACAGATGAATGGGGCTTTCCTGACCCTGGCCTGTTACTGTCTTGTCTTGCTCTGTGGCTCTGTTATTCCAGTTTTCTACTGGTCCTTTCTACCTCTATCCCCATGGTTTCTGCTTAGGTTTATTTTCTACCCTATCTTGGTATCCCTGTGTATTTGTATTTTTCTTTCTTAGTTAGTTAAGCATGTGTCTTTTTTTGGTCTGTTCACTGTTGTTGGGTAATCTGATGGTTCACTTCTGTTCACCATTTGTAAACTAATCTCACCATTTCTTTGTGTCTGCTGAGTTACTGCCTATTAGTAATTAGTCCTAGTTTAGGCAAACCTTTATTACACAGTATTTAAGTTATACATATTTAACTATGAGAATCCCTCCTTCAGTGTCACACTTGCATTTACTTACATTGAACCTTTAGTGTAAATTCTTTCTCTGTAGATTTATTCACGGCTACGAACATCACATTGCAGGTTACAGTGGTCTGGTCATCCATCGGTGATAGTATAAAGGAGATGTTTGATGCAGCTTTACGATAAGTGATCCAAGACGTTGAAGCATTGCTAACTCTACTTCTCCTTTCCCATGTGATTTTTGGAGGTGTCCCTCTCCCTATTATCATACCAGGAGCTTTACATGTAAACGTTACATTCTCCCCTGAAATTAGGGTTCGGATTTTGGGTTGAATTATTTTAGGTTTATCTGTAAGATCTATAAAACATGAAACAATTATATTGTAATGGAACAAATATCTGAACTATTATATCACAATCATAAAACCTGGAATAGTCATCCAAACCTTCTAATAGTGAAACCTAAAACTGTACTAGACTTAGGCTTCTTTCGCACTAGACCTGTTTTGTCCGTTTCCAGACAGAAACGCAAGTTGCGGTATGTTTTTTTAAGGGGTCGAGTTGACCCGGTCCAGAAAAAAAAACAAAAAAACACTGCTGCACGCATTTTTGTCCAGAAACAAACACGTTTTAAATAAAAATATAATAAGACGAAGCATGAAAAACCAAGCCCAAAAAAACAGACTGACCGTTGAAGTCCCTTTTGGTTCTAGTGTGAACGAAGCTTTACAGAATCTACGTTGTGTCTGTTACTTCTACTGCAGGTCAATGGTATAAAGATGCCCGTGGCAGGTGGGGTCTACCTGAACTAAGGCATTTCCTGTGATACTTTATAATGGTTTCTGGGGACCTGTCCTACTGTCCTGAATCTACCTGATATGTCCTGGAATGGGAGTGGATTGGGCAGATCCTGGTGTTTATTGGGTTGATTCAAATGGGGCCACAGAAGGTCAACTGCCCTATCTGTCAATGTGACAATCTAAAAGATGATGGCAGTATAATGTAACCATTTTTTCATTTTTATTTTTTTTTAACCATTACGGTAAATACGGATGGAAATATACATCAACATTCCAATTGCTGCTACTTTGTGCCAATTTAACCCTTTCAGTAACCACGTTAACTAGGCTACTCCTTCCTGAGCTACTGTATATCACATGTTAATCCCACTGTGTCACCGGATTACCTGTTACTTGGATAGTCAGCACCGTGTTCATATAAGAATGGTTCATTCTGTCACCTTCTATATGGAAGTAGTATGATCCATAATCTGATTTTTTGGCGTCTGTTACAGTCAAGTTGCATTCTCCATTGGTTACGTTTCCTGTCAAATTAAAGTTCTGACTGTTGAACTTTTCATCATTTGTCTCATTAAGAAAACAATGTGACACTTCCCTGTTACGCTGCTTTCTCCAAGATCCCCTGGCTTTAGCTAAAGATGAAGTTCTACCGGCAGTTGTAAAGTTACAAGGGATGACAATACTGAGTCCTTCCTGCACAGTCACTGTAGGTGGAACATCAATACAATAACCAATCGGTTCCTGAGATTTCCCATCTGTAGAGAGATTATTATGGAATGTTGTCTTATTGGCAGTCTTTCTGATAATAGGATAGGGTAATGATACAAGTGATAATACACGTTAATGTTCTAACAAATAAAAAAAATCTGGCTGAATTTCTGAAAACAAGGAATGTTGCAGGTTACTGATATTGATACATAAAGCGTTGATCCGGGAATTTTCCGATTGTCACTCTGATTGTCAGAAAGATCCCCCTCCCCCTCTTTCATAATTCTGGTGTTTTGTGTTTTTTTTGCCTTCTTCTAGTTCAACATGAAATGTGGGTACTATACATTACTATACTGTACTATACTATATTATACTATACTATCATGTACTGTACTATACTGTAATATACATTACTATACTGTACTATACTATATTATACTATACTATAATGTACTGTACTATACTGTAATATACATTACTATACTGTACTATACTATACTATACTGACCTATACACTACACTATACTAAACTGTATTGTACTATACTATACAATGACTATACTATACACTATACTATACTGTACTATACTGTACTATACAATACACTATACTATACTATACAATAACTATACTATGCTATACCCTATACTGTGCAGTACTATACTATACTATACACTATACTGTACTGTACTGTACTATACTATACTATACACTATACTGTACTGTACTATACTATAATATACTATAATGTAATGTACTATAATATACTATTACTATACACTACACTATATATTATACACTATACTATATTGTAATATACTATACTGTAATATACTATACTATACTATTACTATACTATACACTATACTATTGAATGTACTGTACTGTATTATTCTATACTATACTGTACTGTACTATACTATACTATACACTATTGTACTGTACTGTACTATACTATACTGTACTGTACTATACTATTCTTTACTATGCTATACTATTACTATACTATACACTATACTATTGAATGTACTGTACACTGTACTGTATTGTACTATACTGTACTATACTATACTATACTATACACTATACTATTGAATGTAATGTACTGTATTATACTATACTGTACTATACTATACACTATACTATTGAATGTAATGTACTGTATTATACTATACTGTACTATACTATACTGTACTATAGTAGTAAAAAGGGGAAAGGGGGAAAGGGGAGGTGCAGTAACCCAACATAATATAATATAATGTAATATAATATAATTTATTACATAGTGAATAATGTACCCCCTACTGTAAATTATAAGGATATTAGAAGTCACCGAGGAGTTCCGTGACTATATTAAAGCACGAGGCAGCAGGCCGAGTGTCTTTTATATAGGGCACTCCGAGGTGACTCTAATATCCAAATAATTTACAGTAGGGGGTACATTATTCAGTATAATCCACCCTTTTCTTTTACAGTTTTTCCAGGTATTACCTGCCTGCAGCCCCACAGTGCTCTATGAAATACATTCCAGACAGGGACCCCCCCCCCCATTGCGTTAACAAATTCCAAATTATAAACACATACACTAGTCTCCACATAACCCCCCATCAGGATCCACATGCTTACCCCCACAGCCCTCCTTCCCTGGGACACATTCCATGCAGAGCTTTTAGTCTGGCTCTCCCTGCTCACAATTCCACCCCCTTCTCCTTTCATGCAGTAATGCAGCTGTGAACTCCAAACCTTTTCTCGCAGCAATTTCCTTTTACTCCTCCGGTTCCATTCTGTGTTTAATTACAGCCCGGCAATCAGTGTGGACACGCCCCTCTTCCCTCCTCCTCCTTTTGTGCATCCTATACACAGCGTAAGGGCGTAAAGGCTCGTTCACACTAGGAACAGACAAAAACGCAACTTAAAAAAGCATTGCGTTAAGTGACGTTTCAAAACGTTTTGTATCCGTTGCTGCCCGTTTGCGTGTGCGTTACTATCCGTTTGTGTCCGTTGCGTTTACATACGTTTTTGCCCGCAATGGCGCCTCTCCCGCGTGTTTCTTATAGCCTGCTGATCGGAAATGACATCACAGGAACTCCCAGGCATCCTTTTCGAAAAATGGACACAAACGCAAACGCGTGCGTTGTTATCCGTTGTTCAGCATTTTCATGCATTTAAAATGTGTGCTGCAGTGCGTTTTTAAAACGCACTAGAGCGGAACGAATTATAACGCAGCAGGTGTGAACGATATTATGAAATCCTATGGAGTTTTAATGTCTGTCGGTTTTTTTAAACGCACCTGCGTTTCAAAAATGGATACAAACTGATGTAGTGTGAACGAGCCCTTAACTGCTCCTGACTGCTTTGAGAAACACCGGCATGGCACAGTGAGTAAAGGGGGAGCAACTTCCGAGATATAATCGGCGCACTACTGCGTAGTAACACGCCAGTTACAGGAATATTATTTACAAAATGGCCCCATTGACATTGATGGAAGGGGTGGATTAAATTATAATCACGTCTAATGTGCTACATATGCTAGTGTATGCTAAATGTAGGTATAGCTTACTTATAGTAACATGTGGTCCGGGTGCCTGGGCCCGAACCCTTCGATTCTCAGGAATGACACCAGGATTCCAAACAGGTGTATAAACTAAGGTAAAAAAGTTCATGAGAGGGGCACTCTTACTGTGAATTCAAATCACTTTATTCAATCACATCAACACACAACGTTTCAGGGAACGCAATGTCCCTTTCATCAGGTGGTAGGCTCCGCCCCCTCCTCCCCGTCGGCGACAAGGCCAATAGGAAGGCACGCTCTGCAACAAGCATGCCTTCCTATTGGCCTCGTCGCCGACGGGGAGGAGGGGGCAGAGCCTACCAGAGCAGCGTTGCTGTAAGACTCTGGTGTAAGTATCGCGAACCCAGGGGTGAGGAACAGCTGGTTCAGGTCCTCACTTTGGGTAAAAGCTAATCAACACAGAAGAGAAGCGGAGGGAATTGTCCTTTAAAGCAAATGGTCCGGGTGCATATGCCCCGAACCGCTCGTTATTCCGGAATAACTTTTATAAGTTTGCTGGTATACGTATGGACACACGTGAAAGCAGAATGGTGGAAAAAACAACTGACAGCTGCTGAAGTGTTGTCCGGGTGCAGTCAGCCCCAGACCGAGATCACTGGAACTAAAGTAAAGCTGACTGCCGAGTGCTCCTAACAAATTATACCACCTCATAGTCGAAATATCTAAAAGATCATCTTTATTACAAAGTCCACATCTCCATAATCAGGTAAAACACATATAAGAGTAAAAGACGCCTGACGTGTTTCAGACAAGTCCTTAGTCATAGGCTGGGGAGTGTATGCGGCCATGTTATATTATATAGAGGGAACAGCACCTGAGGGCACTGTGGTCCATTACTCTGCATTAACCCTACTTGCTCCTGTTAAAACCTGTTGGAATATTGGCCTGGGAAGAAGCGGCTTAAAGCGACAGGTGCTGCAGAAAAAAGTCTGGCTCGTGAGGTAACCTCCCGATCTGATAGGTGGAGAAGTCAGCATAAGCTCTACATGTACCTAATTCAACACAATACCAACACAAAAATAAAAATAGAATCAAAACTATGCAACTCCTAATCAGTAGCATAATAAATACAAAGTTACTCCTATGATGCAGAGTAATGGACCACAGTGCTCTCAGGTGCTGTTCCCTCTATATAATATAACATGGCCGCATACACTCCCCAGCCTATGACTAAGGACTTGTCTGAAACACGTCAGGCGTCTTTTACTCTTATATGTGTTTTACCTGATTATGGAGATGTGGACTTTGTAATAAAGATGATCTTTTAGATATTTAAACTACGAGGTGGTATAATTTGTTTGGAGCACACGGCAGTCAGCTTTACTTTAGTTCCAGTGTACTATACTATACTATACTATACTATACTATACTGTACTATACTATACTATACTGTACTATACTATACTGTACTATACTATAATGTACTATACTGTACTGTACTATACTATACTGTACTATACTATACTGTACTATACTATACTGTACTATACTGTACTGTACTATACTGTACTGTACTTTACTGTACTGTACTATACTATACTATACTGTACTATACTGTACTGTGCTATACTGTACTATACTATACTATACTATACTGTACTATACTATACTATACTGTACTATACTATACTGTACTATACTATACTGTACTGTACTATACTGTACTATACTGTACTGTACTGTACTGTACTATACTATACTGTACTATACTATACTGTACTATACTATACTGTACTATACTGTACTATACTATACTGTACTGTACTGTACTGTACTATACTGTACTATACTGTACTGTACAATACTATACTATACTGTACTATACTGTACTATACTATACTGTACTGTACTATACTATACTGTACTATAGTATACTGTACTATACTATACTGTACTATACTATACTGTACTATACTATACTATACTGTACTATACTATACTATACTGTACTATACTATACTATACTGTACTATACTGTACTATACTATACTGTACTATACTATACTGTACTATACTATACTATACTGTACTATACTATACTATACTATATACTATACTTTACTATACTATACTATACTGTACTGTACTATACTATACTATACTATACTGTACTGTACAATACTATACTATACTGTACTATACTGTACTATACTATACTGTACTATACTATACTGTACTATACTATACTATACTATACTATACTATACTGTACTATACTATACTATACTGTACTATACTGTACTGTACTATACTATACTGTACTATACTATACTATACTATACTATACTGTACTATACTATACTATACTGTACTATTCTGTACTGTACTATACTGTACTGTACTATACTATACTGTACTATACTATACTATACTATACTATACTGTACTATACTATACTATACTGTACTATACTGTACTGTACTGTACTATACTATACTGTACTATACTATACTATACTGTACTATTCTGTACTGTACTATACTGTACTATACAATACTGTACTATACTATACTATACTATACTATACTATACTGTACTATACTGTACTGTACTGTACTATACTATACTATACTGTACTATACTATGCTATACTATACTATACTATACTATACTATACTGTACTATACTATACTATACTATACTGTACTATTCTGTACTGTACTATACTGTACTGTACTATACTATACTGTACTATACTGTACTATACTATACTGTACTATACTGTACTGTACTGTACTGTACTATGCTATACTATACTGTACTATACTATACTGTACTATACTATACTATACTGTACTGTACTATACTATACTGTACTATACTATACTATAGTGTACTATACTATACTATACTGTACTGTACTATACTATACTGTACTGTACTATACTATACTATACTGTACTATACTATACTGTACTATACTGTACTATACTATACTATACTGTACTGTACTATACTATACTGTACTATACTATACTATACTGTACTATACTATACTGTACTGTACTATACTAAACTATAGTGTACTGTACTATACTATACTATTCTATACTGTACTATACTATACTATACTGTACTATACTGTACTGTACTATACTGTACTATACTGTACTATACTGTACTGTACTATACTATACTGTACTATGCTGTACTATAATATACTATAATGTACTATACTGTACTAAACTGTACTGTACTATACTGTACTGTACTATACTATACTATAGTGTACTATACTATACTATACTGTACTGTACTATACTGTACTATACTATACTATACTGTACTATACTATACTGTAATATACTATACTGTACTATACTATATTGTACTATACTATACTATACTATACTGTACTGTACTATACTAAACTATAGTGTACTGTACTATACTATATTATACTATACTATACTATACTGTACTGTACTATACTAAACTATAGTGTACTGTACTATACTATATTATACTGTACTATACTGTACTATACTATACTATACTGTACTATACTGTAATATACAATACTATAATGTACTATACTGTACTGTGCTGTACTATACTATACTATACTATACTGTACTATAATATACTATACTGTACTATACTGTACTATACTGTACTGTACTATACTGTACTATACTGTACTATAATTTATTGTACTATACTGTACTATACTATACTGTACTATAATATACTATAATGTACTATACTGTACTAAACTGTACTGTACTGTACTATACTGTACTATACTATACTGTACTGTACTGAACTATACTATTACTATACTGTACTATACTATACTATTACTATAGTATACACTATACTATATACTATGCTATAGTGTACTGTACTATACTGTATTACACTATACTGTACTATACTTTACTATACTGTACTATACTGTACTATACTATACTGTACTGTACTGTACTGTACTATACTATACTATTACTATAGTATACACTATACTATATACTATACTATAGTGTACTGTACTATAGTGTATTATACTATACTGTACTGTACTGCACTATACTGTACTATAATGTACTATACTGTACTGTACTATACTAGACTGTACTATACTGGACTATACTATACTGTACTATACTATACTATGCTGCACTATACTGTACTGTACCGTACTATACTATTAGTATAGTATATACTATGCTATATACTATACTATAGTGTACTGTACTGTACTATACTATATTGTACTATTCTGTACTGTACTATTCAGTACTGTACTATACTGTACTGTACTGTAATGTACTGTACTATACTATATATAGTATATATTATAGTACTATACTGTACTATACTGTACTATACTATAGTGTACTGTACTATATTGAACTATACTATACTATACTATACTGTACTGTACTATACTGTACTGTACTATACTGTACTGTACTGTACTATACTATACTGTACTATACTGTACTGTGCTATACTGTACTATATACTATACTGTACTTTACTGTACTGTACTATACTATTACTATAGTATATACTATATTATATACTATACTATAGTGTACTGCACTATACTAGTACTATACTGTACTATATTATACTATTACTATAGTATACACTATACTATACTGTACTGTACTATGCTATACTATACTATACTATTACTGTACTGTATTGTATTATACTATTACTATACTATACTAATTGGTATGAAAAAGATTTGTCTGTATGTTTTATTTTTATGCAGTGTTGACATTGAGAAACTGGGAATCTGCACAGCACATGCCTAAGTTCTTTCAGGAGGGCAGGGAAAGGGCAGATACATTGCACACACAGGAATGCTCCTACTCTTCAATTTCCTGGTCTTTGAACAGACATTGAAGGAGAACCATAAAGAGCTGAACAGTGTGTGCCCTTTATGACACACAAATCTACACACTGAGGGCTATATGTATTAACAATTGGTATTGCAATTTAGAATGTACGTTCATTAATTAAATCAATCTGGCTTCACATTTTTATTAATATCCCAACCAAGCACTGACAATGAGATCTCACTGAAATCCAGTGGGAGGCGTCTCCTTATTATATAATAAAATCCAGTGGGTGGAGACTCCTTACAATATAATTAAATCCAGAGGGATGAAACTATTTACTATAGGATGAAATCCAGTGGGAGGAGACTCCTTTCTATAGGATGAAATCCAGTGGGAGGAGACTCCTTCCTATAGGATGAAATACAGTGGGAGGAGACTATTTTTTTGGGGGGTAGTATATGGTAGTAAAAACCTTAACCTGGCTCTTTAATTGGAGGTTTTATGCATTGGATGGGAGCCAGTTGGAGGGATGATGTGAAAGTCTGTTATACTAATCCAATGCAACGCATGGGTGAAAATGCAACCAAGCAGGGGTGTGTTATCCCAGATTAATTACCCAAGGTAATTGGTTAGCACCTTCAATACTGGGGTTACCTTGACATGGTTAGAAACTTATATTCATTATTATGATAACCCCTATGTTTTTACTATATGCTTTATTACAAATACTGTGATATTATACTGAGCTCAGGAAAATACATTGATGGTTCTCATTTATCCAGGTCATGGTATATCCATTGTCTTCAGTTCAACTGGACTTAAAGTTTTGTTCTTGAAGACGTTTCGCTAGTCATCCGACTGGATCTCTCTATTCAGAATGACTTGTACAAGAATCTGTTGGCAATAGTAGAGATGGCCGAAACTCACCAGTTTCGTTCCATTAGATTCCTGGATCTCAGGAAAATCCTGAAGCTCCGAAAATCAGAAAACAGAATGAATTTTCGATTATTAGCGAATGTTCAAAGCTATTTTTCAAAGATTATCGAAAATAGCCTCAAACGTTTGACAATCGTCGAAAATATGATCAAGTTTACGGTCATATTTTCAAGGATTATCGAACGCTCGATAATTATAGAAAATAGGATTCGGACAGATCATTCGGCTTTCGGAACCGAGGGGTTCCGTGTCGGACTCGGATCTGGATCCCATCTCTAGTACCCTTCACATATACAATGATTAGGGAGGGGACACCATACAATACTCCATACTGCAAACTGTGTTTTTTATTGCAACATATTTTGAACTAGAGAGTCCTTTTTCAAGCTTGAAAAGTAGCAGAATGTTACAGTTGTCAAGACAGATTAAAAGGGCATGCATGAGCAATTAGTAGTGGAGCGATAGAGGAAAGGGTAGATCTTTGCAATACTGACTCCACATCATCAGGAATGATTTACAAGAGCCAAGTGAAAATAAGATCTGTACTAAAAAAAAATCATAGTTCCCCTTTTCTAAGAAAAGTAAAGCTAAAGAATATGAACAAAGATGTGTCACGTGACTCATCTAACTTCCTGCCAAAAGCAAGAATCTTATGTCACACATTGAAACACAGATTGCATTGATAAACAGTCTACACAATTATATTAACAATTATATTAACTTATATTAACCAATCCAATCAACACTAGATATCTGTTGTATTTAATTAGAGCAACTGGACTTGAAGTTTAGTTCTTGAAGACGTTTCGCTAGTCATCCGACTGGCTTTCTCAATTCAGAATGACTTGTACAAGAATCTGTGGCAATTATGTACCCTGGAAAATCTCAATTAGCTTATCACAGCCAGGTGTTAAGGGCGTAATTGGATAGTGGCTAAGAGGTGTTATAGGAACGCCCAGAGTAAGGTGTCAAAACAGCATTGTACATGGCAGACAGATGGTGTCGAACCCCCCCCCCCACCTCTATTTAGGCTTGGTTTCTTTATTTTCACATAAATGGCCTCCTTAACACCTCTCTTGAACCAGTCACATTCCTTTGCCAATATGTTAACATTACAATCTTCAGAGGTATGTCCTATATCCTTAAGATGCAGGTACACGGCTGAGTCCTGACCCGAGGAATTGGCTCTTCTGTGCTGGGTGATACGTTGATGCAGTTGCTGTTTGGTCTCCCCCACATACAAATCAGAGCATTCTTCACTGCCCTGCAATGCGTATATGATGTCGCTTTTCTTGTGTTTGGGTACTGGGTCTTTCGGATGTACCAATTGCTGCCTCAGTGTGTTGTTCGGTTTAAAGCAGACAGGGATACAGTGTTTATTGAAAATTCTTCTTAATTTCTCGGAGACCCCTGCTACATATGGGATGACCATGTTCTTTCTCCTGTCTTGCTTTTCCCCTTCACTGTTGGTATTCGTGTTCTTTACTTTCCTTCTACTTTTTTTGACAAAGTCCCAGTCTGGATATCCACAAGTTTTAAGGGCTCCTCTGAGATGTTTCATTTCTTTAGCCTTCGCCTCTGTGCTAGTGGGGATGTTCTCAGCTCTGTGTTGCAGGGTCTAATGAAACCAGCTTGTGATCTAAAGGGTGGTGGGAGTCAAACATCAAATACTGATCTGTGTGTGTTGGTTTTCTGTAAACCTCTACTTGCAGTTTACCATTCTCCCTGACTTCTACCAAGCAGTCCAAGAAAGCCAGTGTGTTGTTTTGTATCTTCCCTTGTAAATTTGATGTTCTGGTCTACCGCATTAATGTGTTCTGTGAAAGCTTGTACTTCCTTCTGGTGGATTTTAACCCAGGTGTCATCCACATATCTGAACCAGTGGCTGGGTGCTATGCCCTTAAAGGTATTAAGCGCCTGTGTTTCTACCTCCTCCATGTAAAGGTTGGCCACAATGGGTAAAACTGGAGATCTCATAGCACATCTGTGTTTTTGCTTATAGAACTTATCCCTGTATTTGAAATAGGTGGTATTCAGGCACAAGTCCAGCAAGGAACACACCTGTTCTGGGTTGAGATCAGTTCTGCTGGTAAGAGTGCTGTCTTGGCCTAGTCATTTTCTCCCCATGTCAACAGCCTCCTTGGTGGGTATACAGGTGAAGAGAGATGTCACATCATAGGACACCATAGTTTCTTCTGCACCGAGTACTATATCTTCAATCTTGTTGGTGAAATCCTGAAAGTTCTGGATGTGATGTTTAGAGCTTCCCAACAATGGTCCTAAGATGTTAGCTAGGTATTTTGCCACTTTGTATGTTACAGAGTTGATGCTGCTGACTATAGGTCTTAGTGGTGCCCCTTCCTTATGTATCTTTGGGAGTCCATATATGCATGGATGTGCCTCACCAAGGTAGAGATCATGATACATTGCTCGATCAATGGCTTTATCCTTTTGAAGCTGTTGTAGTAAGTCTATGACTTTTTTTTGTAATGGCTGGTGGGATCCCTTGTTAAAGCCTTATATGTGTTGTTATCGGCCAGGAGCATGGTCACCTTAGCATGGTAGTACCACTGTGCATCGTCCCTTGTCTGCCAGTAGAATGGTGATACTGGAATCTTTCTTGAGAGATGTTAAGGATCTTCTTTCCTGTGTGGTCAGGTTAGATGAAGGAGTTTTAGCACTGGCTAAGGCTGCAGATACCTTAACTGCTAAGGCTGCAGATACATAACTTAATACAATCCCCACATAAATGTTAAGATAAAAAATAATAAAAACCACCTGTGTCGTTCATGGTGTAAATAGATAAATAAAACCCTAAAATGTTAAAAAGTTGCAATAAGAACAATCAAAAGTATAAACATACTGACATAATGTTTCTAAATCTCTGTTAGCAATTGAATAAGCAAACTCTTGTTAAAGAAATACAATACAAAGTGGCAACCTGTTACCCCAATGTATAATACTGAATACAATTCCTTTATTTACTTTCTAGTCCAGGATTAACCAAATACATCTGCTTCCTGCCCATGCTTGCTGCCCATTGTTTCAAATGTGTGGGTTGTCAAGCCTGTAATCATATGATTTCGGGTGGGGATTTTCCCCATCCTTATACCGGCCGCAGACTCAAAATTAAATTTAAACTATCCTGCCTCAGCATTGATGCCATATATCTTATCATATACATGTGGGATGTACTACGTGGGTAAAACCACAACATCATTTAGGGAAAGGATGGCTAACCATCGTTCCTCTATCCGGGCGGACGGCTGCCCGTGTCAGCCGAAACGCGTAGATGCACCAATAAACATTGAAGTAAAAAAGACCCACGAGTGCTATGTTCATTGGAAGTTTTATATATATATATAGATTAGTTATACTAGATAGAAGAGATATATATAGAGAGTGAGTAATATAGTATAGAGAGTTATACACACACCTCAATATGGAACAGACATGGTATGTTGTATTAATTCAATTGGTTATATTTTATATATATATATATATATATATATATATATATATATATATATATACAAAGCAATGGAATGAGCTGCATTCCCGTTCGCCAAACTTATCTGCCTGGGTGCTTCCCAACCAAGAACATACAGCAAACCAATCGAACGGGGCACTCCACAGGACTTTACAGCAGTAAAACTTAACTTTTATTCAAGGGTCAATGCATTTCGGCTGCTACCGAGCTGTGGTCAGGACATCTGAACATACCTCATTTCCAAGTATTTAACAGCAAAAGGTAAGGAGCAGACACTCCCCTGCCCACACCCCCAACCCTCCCACGGCCCATTAGGAGCTAAAATACCATAGGAAGCAGTACATTAAAACAACATGATACATTAAAAAAACATTTAAAAAATAATGTTACAGATTGCTAAGGAGTTCTCATGTGGAAACCAACGCGTAGTAGAAGCGCTCCGTAAGCGCATCCCTGATACACATAAATACAAGTAGCTAGATATAGAAATATATAAATAGATGGGAAAAAGAAGAAGTATTACTAGATGTTAATAAATACAGGATGTTAATAAATACAGGATGTTAATACATACAATTACCAGCATTTTACAGGAAACATGACAATACCACTTCTTCATTAAGACCCCGGGGGGAAGAGTGTCCAGTCAGCGAATCCATCGGACCTCCCGTTGCAGGAGAAGCCTATTACGGTCTAAGCCCACTCTATTTTGAACTGTTTCAATGGCCATCCACCGCATATTGCTAAATTGGTGGCGAGCTGTTTTAAAGTGTTTTGCGACTGACTGTTCACCGTATTGCATATTATTCCTACTCTCCATGGTATCCCCACTGAGGGCGGCTCTAATTGCCGACCGATGATTAGCCATCCATTCACGGATAGAGGTCACAGTCTTACCGACATAGTACAACCCACACGGACATGTTATTATGTAAATAACGTGGGTACTAAGGCAAGTAATCCGTTCTCTGATTTTAATTCTATAGCCGTCATGGGGGTGGGGAAAATCCAATCCCGTTATAACCGAACCACAAGTTTGGCAACCCAGACACCGGTAACACCCCGGTAGCCATGTAGAGGGATTCTTAATTAATTTGCTATGTAAATCTGTGCGTACTAATAGATTCTTTAAGTTCTTCCCTCTTCTATTAGCAAAAACTGGCACCATTTTGTTAAAGGGGAGAGAACCATCTGAGCTCAAAATGAGGTATGTTCAGATGTCCTGACAATGGCTCGGTAGCAGCCGAAATGCATTGACCCTTGAATAAAAGTTAAGTTTTACTGCTGTGAAGTCCTGTGGAGTGCCCCGTTCGATTGGTTTGCTGTATGTTCTTGGTTGGGAAGCACCCAGGCAGATAAGTTTGGCAAGCGAGAGTGCAGCTTATTCCATTGCTTTGTGTTCCTTTCACTTAAGCAGCACCCGCGCCTTGAAACAACCAGCTGATTCATACCAGCCTCCCGCAGTTAGAGCAGGTGTTCGTTGGGGAAACCGATCTAATACACATGGATGAAATTCGAGCGGCAGACTTTGTATCAGTGGATACTTCAGGCGAGCTGTATTTCACACAAGATGACATTCAGAGAATACTATTCACGGACCCAGTAGTGGCCCTTAGTGAAAACAGTAACAATAGAGACACATACATTCAATTGCTACGAATGAAAAGAAAAGAGCAAGACCTTTATCTACACGGGTTGTTCTTATCTGACTATCATCGGAACAGGAAGATTCCTAGGGAATTCCGAATAGCTAACATTCCCACAATAGGCCGATTAGATCAGGAGTTCTGCTCGAGATGGTGTGCCATACTTATTAAGTGCTCGTTTGACCTGATCCTGTTGGTTATAGAACAAGTAAGCAAGGAACTGGGAGCAGTCAGGAAGGAATTGGCTGCACTGGAGTCCAAACAGACTAATATCCTTAAGTTGGATGTATTTTGCAATTGGATGGAAAAATTGGAAAGTGATATTACGCGATTTCGGGATGATCTGATTACATTTAAAAAAAGAAAGTACGGTAGACATGGATTATCGTGAGCACCGCATTTATGGCTGGTTATACGGAAAGGGCGAAATCCAGACGATTTAGAAAGAGTCCACGCACGGTTGACAGCTCCGAGGAGTCACAAACATCTGACAATGATGGGGATTTAACCACAGCGTAGGATAACTCTAATTCAGCTTCTATTCCAAATAAAACCACACAATCTTTTTTAGATTAAAGAGGCTGCACATCATCTGTCTCCAGGGTTAATGTTTGATTTTCAGTCTTAATGCCAGTCCCCCTTCTTGGAGGTATAGGTGGTCGGGGATAGATAATGGGGCAGCCAACTGGGTAAGTGCCCACAGGAAAAATGGTCAAATAGGGCCCTGTATCATAATACAGCTTCTTTGGACTGTTATACAGTAATGGGAAATAGCCAGATACCGCTGAATCTTTTTTAGCTAAGAAACGGTAGCCCTCCAAATTTGGGTGGTAGGCTAGCGTTTCATTAATACTGTAAAACTATCCCCAGGTACACGATCAATGGCAAAGGCATGTCGTGGGTTAATAATCTTTGCTACAGCCAATGCATATACATCAACTGGAAGTATCGGGCATGATGATACATTGATCATGTTTGGTCAATTAGACATTTAGTGCCAAAGGCAACTCAATTATACAGTCACTATTAGAAGAGACGTGGTACGTTCTCGCCAACGACTTCTTTACCCTTTTCAAGCCCCATGTTGGGCGCCAAATGTAAGGTGATAGTAAAATGGGGGAACTTAATTTGCTTTAGAGACTGACAGCCTTATCCGGATTCTATGCACAAGACTCATATTTATCAGGAGTGGGCATATGTTGGTGGCAGGGTGTTGCTGAACTACCACTCCAGGTAGAATGCAAAAAATTGGGAACCAGTGGTTCTTGAATTTAAACAGTATCTTATTTATTAACAGAACAATATTAATAAAGCATTGCAAGTAGCACAATAGAGGTGACATAGCATGGCACATAAATACTAACAAACCAGAGGGATCAGAAACAGCATAAATAACAATCAGCTTGTTAGTCCCACCCCAGCTCTCAGGTCACTGTAGTGGAATCTTCTACCCCTATGTCTGGCACTATGTCCCTATTCATGGGTGGTATACCTAGGACTTTAGTCCTTGCTAAATCTCCTTGTTGGAGCTCAGGCTGCTCACTAGCTACCCTACCCCTATCTATCACTCCTGGAGTGATCTATAACGGAATCTAATCTCACACTAACTGGCCCTACCTGTTTTTGAGGTCCCAGGCTCTCCCCTATCCTCTGGGAAAACTCCAGGATGTAGAAAGGGGCCGAGCACCGAGCACATGGTTGCACTACCTTTTATACCAGAACAAGAAGACTAAAGGGTAACTAATTTATAGTTCCCAACAAGTACATATATCAGTCTTTCTACCAGCCATTAGAAACATCATTATTGATCCTTTATAAATACCTTCCATAGAGACCTTGCTGTTAATACCTCTTTAAAAAGAGATTAAGTGGCCCCAGTAAAGAACCCTGAGGCACCCCATTTAAAACTTTAGGCCACAATAGATGAAACTCCATTGACCAGTACTCTCTGTACGTGATCTTACAACCAAATCTCTAGGGGGAGTAAACTACCAGGGGAGCAAACGCAGGGGAGCCCGAGAGTCAAGGGTGCCCCATCTTCTTATTTTTCCTATGACAGATATAGCTTGCTCACAGCCACTGCAATTCTCTATGTACAAATAATCTTTTCAAGCCCAGCAGGCTACATTAGTTACCTATGGGATGACTTATTAAAAGCATTAACGAAATCTAAGTATACTACATCTACTAATTTACCAAGAATTTACTTAATAGAAAAACAGGAAAGTTTATTTTAAAAAGATCTGTTCCTTATAAATCGGTTTTACCAAATAAGAGTGATTAAGAAAGAGGCATTAGTTCCCCTGTGAATAAGTTACTCAATGTGTAGGTGGCCATTCTATGGGCATGTGTGCACTGCAGGCTGGGTAAACCCCCTTCCCCGGAAATGTTGGCACCAAAACTAAAATTCCCTGAACACAATTACTAGTTTTAATGAAAAAAAAAGATTACTGTGGCAGTGGATCTTCACTGTGGCCTTCAATTAGCCATGCTGTGAAGAGGGCATAACAATTCTGTCAAAGTTTGTTTGACTGGCAGTGGAGTGGGAGAGAGGTTGTAACAGACATTTCCATCAGCCAGTGACAAGTGATATGTTAATCATGGCCCTGGGCCATCTAGGACGCGGGCTTTCAGCACTCATCTTTGCTGTCTGATATCTAAGGAAAGGCAGCACGGTTGTAAATGAGAGTAAGTTATTTTAGCTGCTGGCAATGTGGACATGTAATGGGGAGATGTTGTTTTTTTGGGTATTGTTGTCCTTTAATATACCAGTTATAGCACCTTATACCACTCACAACATTGACAGAGAATTTAAAGGGCATGTCCACCCCTAAAATGAATATTTAATTCCATACTGGCCCCAGTGTGTTATGTTAAATAATCCTTTCCTGAGAAAGCAAAATTTAAGATTGGGCACTAGTAAAGGTAACATATATAGTACAAAATTTGTAAACTCTCTCTACATCTAGAATATTCAAGGGAGGTGCTAGATAAGGGACATAACTAGTTCACACTGCTTGTCTGCGACTTTAGGACTATTTACCGAGGCTGCACTTGGCAGCAACTGTTAACTGTAAGACTTATTACAGGACGGAGGTACTGCTTTACAAACATTTGGGTATTGTTAGAATAAATATCCTCACTAGTGCCCCGGACTCTGATTGATGCCTGTCAGACCTATTTAGAGACCTTCAGCGCCGGAAGAAATGGATCACACAACACGCCTGGTGGAGTAGGACCCAGTTTCTCAGTTTATTTAGTTCATACGTTGGCATATATCAACCAAGGAAAAACTTTGCAAGGAAAAAGGGGCTTTACCAGACATCATGTCTGCAAACAATATAATAAAACATGTCTTGGAATGTGAAGATAGAGTCAAGTTGACATATAATGTAGGAGGCAGAAGACCTTGAGATAAAATATTATCTATGGCCATGAGAACAGCTTGGTACATTTCATGAAAAACAGACTAAGTAATATAGACACAAAATGGCGTCGAAAAACAAAATGGCTGCTATTAGGCTAAGTGATTATACAGAATATATAAAAACCTAACAGGTATTACTTACCATTGTAAAACATTTTTCTTGTGTAACAGGCACCACTATAATTGTTTTTTACTTGTTTTGGTATTTAAAGGATTTTTATTATATATGACATAGAGTGTGCAGATATTTTTGAAGGGATTCTATATTTGCTGTACCGGCAAGCAGAGGGCCAAGATTAGAGGGACGGGGGATCAAAGGATTGTGATCTGTACACTTTTTTTACAAACAAATTTAGCGGTTGGGGTTGGGCTAGGGTGCCCTGCCATATGTGGAAAGTTAATTTTACAGGAGGACATGCCCTTTAACCAGTATATATAAATCACTATCTGGATAAACATATACAGATAGGTCGCAACTAGTATAATAAATCAACTATAAAGGTGGGTACACACTGTGCCAATCAGCAAGATTCTGTCTGTCATCTTTGACAGATGGCAGTACACACAGTCACTATTGTTCTCCGTATATATAAAGTATAGGGAGATCATTCGTGACTACCCTACTCCCTACAATCTCTGGCGACTCCCTATACTTTATAATAGGGGGCTGACTGAAATTTTCTGTTTGAAACTATAGCTCCCGATGTGGATTGTTCGTCAGCGTTTGAAACTATTGTTTTACCCATACACACTTTACCAATATTGTATCCCCCTCCCTAGAAACAACATAAATGTAACTAGTCATGACATATTTAAAGTGCTACACCCTGATTGAGTGTTGGTATAATTCCCAGTACAGAACCCAATCTACATGTCATTAATACCCAGTTCACACTCACCTTTCCATAGGAGAGTCAGGACAGGTAAAGTGAGTGCGCAGAAAACCTTCATTCTCCTGGTAACATTCCTACAGGTATTAAAATCCAGGCAGTAAAGTAACGTCAACCTAAACGCTGACCGGACAGAGAGTGACCACTGGATAAAATTGTATCTTGTCTTCACTGGTGAAAAAAACAAAGTTCCTCTTTCTGTACAATCTGGGGTTTCGATATTGACATGTAAAGTGAAACCATAAAGGACAAGTAAAGTAAAAAAAATAAATGGGCTTAAAAGTTGTTCAACCTTCCTGCCAGAAGTTTGTCCTGGGTTAGACAAGAGTTGGAGTAAGATGTAAACAAGATGCAAACTCCTTTTTGACATTGAGATTTAGTACTACTAGTACTTGACATTGAGGGATACTATATACAGAGTAGGATCATCCACAAGGCAACCCTAGGCACCTGCCTAGGGCCCAGGAAACTTCCGGGGGCCCAGGTTCAGAAGCAGTAACAATATTATAGTCTATACAATATATGTAGCAAAAAATGTGGCCCTAAATGATGGCCCTGTCTAGGGCCCCATATGTTCATAATCCATCTCTGACTATATAACATTGAGAATTACTGGTATTAATACATATACTGTAGTTCTGGTTGGTACGGGGATACTATATAATTTTGAGAATTACTGGTATTAATACATATACTGTAGTTCTGGTTGGTACAGGGATACTATATAATATTGAGAATTACTGGTATTAATACATATACTGTAGTTCTGGTTGGTACAGGGATACTATATAATACTGAGAATTACTGGTATTAATACATATACTGTATTTCTGGTTGGTACAGGGATACTATATAATATTGAGAATAACTGGTTTTAATACATATACTGTAGTTCTGGTTGGTACAGGGATACTATATAATATTGAGAATTACTGGTATTAATACATATACTGTAGTTCTGGTTGGTACAGGGATACTATATAATATTGAAATTACTGATATTAATACATATACTGTAGTTCTGGTTGGTACAGGGATACTATATAAGGATCTATATAATATTGAGATTACTGATTATTCATACTACTTTATTTCGGGTTGTTACAGGGGTAACTCTCGCGATTGCCATTTTAAAGTCAGGAAGATTCACCCCTTTAATCTAGATAGATAGATAGGTATAGATATATATTCGAGAAATTGGACTAGATGGATGTACTGATGTACTGTATGTCCTTCGGTAATGTCTAATCTCACTTCACATACGATGTGAATCCCTTTGATGGGTATGTGGATTGTTAGACAAGCCAAGGTGTAGCTCCAAGTGGATGTTGTGATTGCAAGTGTGTGCCAGTAGAACCTTAAAGACTAATGTGTCAGTGACCTATGTAGGCTCTTACCTACTTACTCTTGGTAAGCAACTTATTGGGAGATTCAAATAAAGGTTGTCCTGTTAAAAGGGTGCATAATTTGCCCCCAACCAACAGAATGTTCCTAGGAATGTGAATACGTTGGGTGGGGCAAATTAAATCGCAATTTTTAAACGATAAAATGTTATTGAAGCCTCCCCCATATATTGTTTAAACAGTCAATCCGAATTTTATGATAAGATACATCATAGAATCTGTCAGGCCCCCGCTTTCGTGAAAGTCGTCCCACCAACAACACATTATTGAACAAAAATCGATTTATGAGCCTAAGTAACCCCTTCAAAATTACTGTTTGTTAAATCTACCTTAAGGTAGACTACCTTCATCTATATCCTTCCAAAAAACAATATTGTAATTACTGGTTTAATACTACTACTAGTTCTGGTTTGGTACAGGGATAATATATTGAGAATTACTGGTATTATACATTACTGTTCGGTTGGTACACGGGATACTATATAATATTAGAATTACTGGTATTATATATACTATTTCTGGTGGTACAGGGACACTATATATATTGGAATTACTGGATTAATACATAGTACTGTAGTCTGGTTGGTACGGGATCTAATAATATGGAGAATTACTGGTATTAATACTATACTGTATTTCTGGTTGGGTACGGATACTATATAATATTGAAATACTGGTATAATACAAATACTGTATTCTGGTTGGTACAGGCACTATAATATATTGAGAATTACTGGTATTATTACATATACTATAGTTCTGGTTGGTACAGGGATACTATATAATATTGAATTACTGGTATTAATACTTACTATAGTCTGGTTGGTACAGGGATACTATAATAAATATTAGAATTACTGGTATTAATACAATACTATAGTTCTGGTGGGGTACGGGACTATATAATATGAGAATTCCTGGTTATTAATACTATACTATAGTTTCTGGTTGGTACAGGATACTATATTTTTGAGAATACTGGTATAATACATACTGTAGTTCTGGTTGGTACAGGGAACTATATAATATTGAGAATTACTGGTATTAATACATATACTGTGTCCTGGTTGTTACGGGGATACTATATAATTTGAGAATTACTGGTATTAATACATTATACTGTAGTTCTGTTGGTACAGGGATACTATATAATATTGAATTACTGGTATTAATCATAACTGTAGTTCTGGTTGGTACGGGATACTATATTATTGAGAATTCACTGGTATTAATACTATACTATAGTTCTGGTTGGTACAGGAATACTATATAATATTGGAATTACTGGTATTAATACATATACATAGTTCTGGTTGGTACAGGGATACTAATAATATTTAGAATTACTGGTATTAATACAATACTATAGTTCTGTTGGTAAGGCATCTATATAATATTGAGAATTACTGGTATTAATACAATACTTAGTTCTGCTTGGTGTGGTACAAGGATCCTATATAATTTAGCTTACTGGATTTACATTTTTATTTCTGTTGACCAATACTATAGATCGCTGTTGCTACGGACACTAGTAATATTTGATTGGTACAGGGATACTATATAATATTGAGAATTACTGGTATTAATTCATATACTATAGTTCTGGTAGGTACAGGGATACTATATAATATTGAGAATTACTGGTATTAATAAGAGATGGGATCTGGGTTCAACACGGAACCCATCGGTTCCGAAATCCGAAAGATCTGTCCGAATCCGGACGGATACTCTGGATTTCAGCACTTCAGAAGACATTTTCGATAATTTTCTAATGTACAGGGCTATTTTTGATAATTTTCAAAAATACATACAAAAAACAGAATTCTAGTGCACAAACAATTCTAAATACATATTGGCTACCTCTATTGTTTGTGCACTAGAATTCTGTTGTGCGTATTAGATTTTTGGTCTCTAGTTGCACTTTAATATGGATGTTCAACAGCCCAATTTTCTATATATTGTGTGTTACATGGAAGGTTTGACCAAGCCTTCTTGGAAATTGTACTCCACCCAGTTAGGTCATGTGCTCGTTTGAGCAAAGTACTTTAAACTAGAGAGTCAGCTTCAAGCATCCAGGCCACACAGGAGAAACTGTCAGCTCATGTAGCCCAAAAGACAAGTACCAGTAGGTTAGGACCCAGTTAAAGAAAGCAACCTTGACGTGGTGACCGGGCTTAAAATAATTTGGCCAACTTATTGAACTAATTGCTTTTATTTATCCAGGGTTTAGCAGGCTGTTTGTAGTAGCAACCTTATGGAGGTAGCCAATATGCAATTAGAATTGTTTGTGCACTAGAATTCAGTTTTTTGTATGTATTATATTTTTGGTCTCTAGTTGCACTTTAATATGGATGTAAAACAGCCCAATTTTCTATATATAATTTTCAAATGAACGTTCAAAAATCATCGAAAATACGATCTGAGACCATTTTCGAGTTTCCGATCGTATTTTCGAAAAATACCCTTGAACATTGGAAAATCTTCGAAAATACGATTGGAAACTTGAAAATGGTCTCCGATCATATTTTCAATAAGTTTTGAAGGTTCAAGGCTATTTTCGAAAATTATCGAAAATAGCCCCATACATTCGAAAATTATCCAAAATTTGTTCCAGTTGCGAATATTCGGGATCCCCCCGAGATCCAGGAATCCAAAAACGGAACAAAACTATTGAGTTTAGGCCATCTCTAGTATTAATACATATACTGTAGTTCTGGTTGGTACAGGGAGGATCTATATAATATTGAGAATACTGCAGTATATATATTCTACTTTAGTTTCGTGCGACTGCTGTAGCGGTGAGCATGAACTTCCGATTCCGATTGCCATATTTGAAAGTCAGCGAAGATTCACCACCTTTAAGAAGTAAATACCCCGCCATATAGCATGACTATCCATCGAGATATATAGATAAGAATATTGCCCCGCCACTAGATGGATTGTACTGATGTACTGTATGTCCTTCGTATGTCTTAATTCAACTTCAAATACTATGTAATCCCTTTTGATGGGGATTTATTTGGATGTGCTAGACAAGCAATGTGTAGGCCTGCCAAAGTTCGCAAAGTCCCCCGACCCACCCTGTTGTGCCCATGTGCTAGAAAGTTGTGTGCACATTAGAACCCCCTTCAACAAGAGCTAAGTGTCAGGACCTATGTAGGCTATTACCTACTTACTCTGTGGTAAGAACCCATTATGGGAGATGTCAAATAAAGTAAGTTCTCCCATTGCTTAAAACATGCGTGCCATAACTTTGCCCCCAACCAACAGATGTTACCTATGAAATGTTTGAATAACGTTGGTTGGGGCAACAAGTTATCTGCCATTATTTTTAACGAAGTATAAGAAATGTTATTGAAGCCTCCCCGCATATTTGTTTAAAACAGTCAATCCCTAATTTGTATGATAAGGAGTACATATAGAATCTGCCATCAGGCCCATGTTATTGAAAGGTCGTCCCACCAACAACAGCAGGATTGAACAAAAAGGTATTTATGAGCCCTAATAACCCTCAAAATTACTGTTTGTTAAATCTACCTTAAGGTAGATCTACCTTCTCTAATGATCCTTCCAAAAAAAATATTGTAATTACTGGTATTAATACACTACTATAGTTCTGGTTTGGTACAGGGACTCGATATATTGAGAATTACTGGTATTATACATTACTGTTCGGTTGGTACACGGGATACTATATAATATTTAGAATTACTGGTATTAATACTATACTATTTCTGGTGGTACAGGGACACTATATATATTGAGAATTACTGGTATTAATACAAGTACTGTAGTCCCTGGTTGAGTACCGGGATACTATATAATTGAGAATTACTGGTATTAATAATATACTGTAGTTTCTGGTTTGGTACAGGGATACTAATAATATTGAAAATACTGGTATAATACAATACTGTAGTTTGGTTGGTACAGGGACTATAAATATTGAGAATTACTGGTATTATTACATATACTAGTATTCTGGTTGGTACAGGGATACTATATAATATTGAATTCTGGTATTAATACTACTATAGTGCTGGTTGGTACAGGGATACTAACATAAATATTAGAATTACTGGTATTAATACATATACTATAGTTCTGGTTGGGGTACAGGGATATATAATATGAGAATTCTGGTTATTAATACATATACTATAGTTCTGGTTGGTACAGGATACTATATTAGAATACTGGTATAATACATACTATAGTTCTGGTTGGTACAGGAACTATATAATATTGAGAATTACTGGTATTAATACATATACTTGTCCTGGTTGTTACGGGGATACTAATATATTTGAGAATTCTGGTATTAATACATTTACTGTAGTTCTGTTGGTACAGGGATACTATATACATATTGAATTACTGGTATTAATATCAAACTGTAGTTCTGGTTGGTACGGGAACTATATTATTGAGAATTCTGGTATTAATACTATACTATAGTTCTGGTTGGTACAGGAATACTATATAATATTGGAATTACTGGTATTAATACATATACTAGTTCTGGTTGGTACAGGGATACTAATATATTTAGATTACTGGTATTAATACAATACTATAGTTCTTGGTTGGTAAACAGGACTATTATATGAATTACTGGTACATTATACAGATACTATAGTTCTGTTGGTTACAGGATACTATATATATTTAGATTACTTTTTATTAATAATATACTATAATCTGTTGTACAGGAACTATAATATTTGAAATTACTGGTATTAATACATATACTGTTCTTGGTTGGTACAGGATCCTAATAAATTGAGAATTACTGGTATAAACATTATCTGGTAGTTCTGGTTGGTACAGGGATACTATATAATATTGAGAAATTACTGGTATTAATACAAATACTGTATTCTGGGGGGTACAGGGACACTATATAAATTGGAATTACTGGTATTAATACATTCTAATAGTTCTGGTTGGTACAGGATACTAAAATATGAGAATACTGGTATTACTATACTATAGTTCTGGTTGGTACAGGGACTACTAAATAATTGAGAATTACTGGATTAATACATATACTGTCTTGGGTTGGTACAGGGATCTATATAATATTGAGAATTACTGGTATTAATCATATACTATAGTTCTGGTTGGTACGGGACAACTATATAAATTGAGATTACTGGATTAATACATAACTGTAGTTCTGTAATAAGGATCACTATATAAGATTGAAATTACTGGTATTAATACATATCTGTAGTTCTGGTTGTTACGGGGATACATATAAATATTGAGTAATCTGGATTAATACAATACGGTTGGTGGGTGGTACAGGATACATATAATATGAGATACTGGAATTAATACTTACTGTAGTTTGTGGTGTACAGGGATACTATATAATATTGGAATTACTGAATTAATACATATACGGTAGTTTGTGTTGTACAGGGATACTATTAATTGAGATACGGTATTAATTCATAACTGTAGTTTTGGTTTTACAGGGATACTATAACATATGAGAATTACGTAGTAATATACATAGTAGCGTTCTGGTTGGTAGGGGATACTATATAATATTGAGAATTACGGGTTTAATACGATATACTGTAAGTGTCTTCTGGTTGGTACAGGGTATACTATATAATATTGAGAATTACTGGTATTAATACATAACTATAGTTTCTACGCTATACAGGTATCCTTTCTCTATGCCATTTGGAGTCAGGAAGGATTCTCTCCTTGTTGGCTGGTTTGTTTTTTTTTGGGGGGGGGTGCCTTCCTCTGGATCAAATTTTAGGTAGGGAGGAGGGTTTTATAGGGTTGACTCACGATGGGAGTAATATCTAATGATCACACCTCAATTACTATGCTTTCTATGTGCAGTCTTCTGGTGTAACAGCATTGCTGCAAGAACGACCACTGTCCTGAACATGTCCTCCTCTGAGCATGTGGGCTTATTTAAACTTTAAGAGGTAAGTGGGAAACCTTCTTGGAGAGGGAGGTTGCAAATATCGGCTAAGAGTTCCTGTCTGGATATCGTGCAATATCTTAAGGTAGAGAGTGATGATTAGGTTACTATACGAGCACCATTTTTTCGTTGGGGATGCCTGTTGCCTTTAAGTGTGTATCATTGTGAATGACATAAAGTAATTTCTTACTGTAAAATGATGCCCGTTCAACCCGTAAATTGTTTCCATTGAAGACGCCTAAAAGAGGACCATGTTTAAATGTAAATAGTTTTATGTTTAATAAAAAAAAGACCAAGAGCGTTTGCTATATTAAACTTGCCAGTACGCGGATATAATAATTGAAGATAATCTGACATTTTTCTAGTGAAAAAATGCTGGGGCTAGTATTTTTGGCCATAAAAGGAATCCCATCCTACCGATTATGTCCAAAGACATTCCTGTAATATAGTAGAGCAATACAGTTTTTGTGCTCTATGCCTTTTACCATATGATTGAGACATACATGTTCAGTACAAGCACTACGAAATCTGATCCCATTCAAATATGCAACTTACCTGTGCCTTAGAAATTCGGATGCCTTGTACACCTTTTTGTATTTAAAGGAAAAGTCCACCCCTAGAAGGTTTTCTTACGACAAAAACTGACAGATTTATAAAATACTTAAATTAAACTTGAATTGAATAAAACATACCAAGCACCTATCACCCCCCTCCCACCTGTGTCTTAATCACATGAGCATGCGCTAAGGAGGGTTAAAGCAACAGGCTCTGTGTACTGTAAAAATGTCAGTATGACTCAATAAGGTAATAGTTATTTTGGAAGATGTGAAATGTGTTTTTGGGGAGAACTCTCCTTAACATCTTATACCATGGAAATCATAATCTGCAACAAATTTCACAGTTAGGTTAATCCATAACATCGCTCCCCAGCCCCAAAAGCTGACGCAATAACTTTATCAACACGCACTCATCAGTGGTCTTTCATATGTACTGGGATGCTATTAGTACAAGTATGTTATGAATGATACCGCATCCACGACACTGCACTTCAATCTCTTCTCGTCCATGGCAAGGCCGTTTTTCTTCGAGTGGAACTGTCCATGTTTGACTTGCTTTGGTCGTAGCCACTGTCTGCAGCTCAGTTTTAGTGTTGGCATCTTCCTATAGCCTGGTTATCGCTCTGTAGAGCAGGTGGGCAATATGTTTAAATTTTTTCCCAGCAGGCCACATGAGAAACCTGGACCAATAGGGCTCAAACTAATACATGGCACAACATTATTTGATTTAAAGAAGGAGTTAAGGGCAAACATGCAGATCACCATCACCCCCCGAACCCCACTCCTAAGGAATATGGATCTTTAAATAATATACTAGGTTTTTAATTGTGTTTTTTGAGTTAGTGAGCTGCATTTGTTAATAGAAGGACCAGTAGGGTAGTACAATTTTAGAATCATACATCTTTTAATTCATTTTATCCTTTGTTTACATTTTAAAACCAAACAATAAAAATACTAAATGGAAATCAATTATTTGGCCGGAGCACAATCCAATTAGTTGTCATCTAGAAGGTTTGTTTTTGGGTACAGGTCTAATGCGGGGTTGGCTGGGTACAGGGATTCCTGAAAGTAGTAGCAGGGGGTTGGGCTGGAATTGGCAGGTGTGGCTGGGAGGTCTTACGGGGGGTTGGGCTGCAACAGGTCTAGTAGCGGGGTGGGTGAGGACAACGGGTCAGTTGAGCAGGGGTGTGGGGGGACAGGTCTAAGAGTAGCGTGGGGTTGGCTTGAGACAGTGTCTGAGTAGCAGGGGGGTTGGCTGGGACCAAGTCTGTAGCAGGGTTGGGCTGGGGCATTTGGCTCCCGTGCCCTAATTTTCCTTCAGGTAATGGTATTTGTATGTAAAAGCACAATTCTTTTTTTTCAGATCTCCAAGTTTCTGAACCATCAGGTGCCATGTTCAATTTCCAGTAAACCCGTGAAGTGAGAATACCACATTTAATACACCCTGCCTCATTCACGCCTGAGACCTTGTAACACTAACAGTCACGTGGCACAGGGGGGAGGGCAAGGCTAATTGGGAAACAATTTGGAACATTTTTCCATATTAGTGTTAGACATAATTGGCTTGGTGTGTATTTGAGCTGTGAGGGAGACCAGTAATTGACCAGTTACACCTATGTACACTGATACTTTAAATTGTATCAAGGTAATTTGTATCACATAAATTCGTTGTAAATTAGGTAACTACTTTTGTATATCCAACGATCGTTAGATATATAAAGATAGGTTTAAATTAAAATATAAGAGGATTTACGACTTATCAAATCTCAGGGGTGTCGACTTTGTGATATCTTCTATTGTGATATATTATATATAGAGAGGGATTTAAATTTATATAATATATAGATGAGGCATTTATATATATATAGAGACATTACTATTACAATACGAGGGTTTAATTAGATCTAGAGGATTTGATTATATATAATCTATAGAGAGTTTAATTTATATCTATCTAGAGAGGATTTTCATTTCTATATAATATAGAGGAGAGCTTTCTTCCCTAAGCAGGATTTAAATATATCCCATATATAGAGAGGACTTTTATTTATGATAATATAATAGCGATGCTATATTTATTAATATATAGAGGGTATTATAATTTTTAATATATATAGAGGATTTATATTTATACATATATGAGAGATTTATTTTATATAACTATAGAGGGGATTATATTATTATATATAGGGAGGATTTATTATATATATTAGAGAATTACTTTATTCATGAGAGAGCACTTTATATTTATCTACTCAAGCAATTTATACTCACTCATCTGAAGAGGACTTTATATTTCTCTAATACTAAATGAGTGGATTTCAATTTACATATATAGATCTTAAGGGATTTTTATTTTATATAATAGAGAGAGGATTTATATTTCATATAATATATAGAGAGGGATTTAGATATTATATAACATATAGAGTGGATTTAAAGTTTATATATATAAGATATATGTATAATCTAGAGGATATTTCTTAATTATAGAGGTAATTATATAATAGAAGGGGATCTTTAAATTTTAATATATCAAGTAGTATATAAGAATGAGACCGTCATTTATATTTATATACTATATAAGATTTTTACTAAGAAGAGAGAGTTTATATTTATATAATCAGTTTGGTTTAAGGAGAAGTCAGTGGAGTGATTATCCATCTTATGCACAATGTATTATGTATTAAAACCCAAATACCAGGCATGTATAAATCTCTAAAAAATATTCCGTACTTTTGTTCCGAAATCCCGCAATCCTAAGAACAATTAAAAAAAAATCAATAATTTCTTTAAAAGAAAAGTTTAAATTTTTGTTCTAAAGGCTGTCAGTTGGGTCACTCAATTAACATGCCTCATACTTCTGTACTATACACTTCCAGCTGTGATCCGTACTGGGTAGTGCCTATTGTTGGGTCACATATTGTCACTAGTTCAACGGTAACGATGGTACAACAAAGGGTAACTTTCCTGCTTGCTCAAAGTTACAAACATTACTCAAAAATCAGTGGACTCCAAGGCCTACAAATAACTGTCATTCCTCCCCTGATTAGACGCAGAGGTGAACTACATGAATCGGATAATTTTCCACGGTGATGCGCAAACAGAGCGGCCGTTGGTTCCTACCAGTGGATGGACATTATTGAAATTTTTCATTCAAACACGTTTTGTAAAAAAAGTTCTTATACACCTATTTCATTTTAATTTTTATTTTAGTGCTTAAACTGGATACTATCTGAGAGAAATGTTAAATAAAAAGAAAAGGGAGAGAGGCATTACATGTTATGTTTAAATTCAACTTTAAGTAAAAACAGGACTTCAAAAGACAGTTAGGATAAAACCCAGGATCCCAGATTGGGCATTGTCACATTCATTACGCAACCCTGTAATCTCCTTGCATGGACCTAGCAATGAAATTTGCAACCATGTTTGGCGCTGTTTTTAAGGCCTGTACACACATGCAAATCATGGGGCCTGACCCGCGATGCACAATGGTGTAACGACAGGCTGTTTTTTTACTGTCGACTATCGGTGATGTATGGTACGGGTTCTAGTAGCCTGCTGGTCGGTCATTCAAGGGATGCCCAACCCCAAGCCCGAAGCCCATTCAGTAACCGTTGTACGCCATTGTTCATCATGAAGCATCACCACGTGTATATTTATAAACTAATTCGGAAAAGCTTTTATCGAAATTCGATTGGCTAATCGGATATTATATTTCAAGATTTTTTGTTTTTTTTTTTGTTTGATACTATAGGTAGATCAGTAAAAAGGTTAAATCCCATATAATTTGATATGCAAAAAAGTTCACACCGTTTTAATAGAAGAGATTTATTGGACTACTGGTCTTCCCACAGGGGGGACCCTTACTCTCCTCATCTACATCTCTGACTATAATAAAACCTGAGTTATTTTTAGAAGATCGCATGCATCTTGATAGGACATGATCAATGTAGGATTCGTGGCCGCATAACATTAGGCACCAGTATCACCAGAATGCAAGTTTTCCTGGACCTAGCTATTCATGTCAATTTGTCAACATACATAACAGTCAACTGCATGGTTGGCTGGCTGGGATGGAAACCAAAAGGACAGTGTGGGTTGGATAATAATATATTTCAATGACACCAAACATGCTGCCCAGCGATGAGTCCCCAGTTTCGACAAGAACCTATTTTATGTCAACACCCCGTGTAAATAAAATCTGGGGATTTAAAAATGTGCGAAAGTCGAAATTGTGAAAATCTAGCAAAGTTTGTTACAAATAACAAGGGTATGCCATAAAAGCTGCTGGGAAAGGGTCGAATGTGGGGCCCACCAATCAGATGTGTCGCTTGCAAAAGGTTAAAGTGAAATCGGAGGGGTCTGGGGCAAAGTAACACCATTTGTAAACGATAAACTTGGAGATCTCCTATATGAATTGGGGGAAAAAAGGGGGGGGGATCAGATTTTCGGATTTCATAAATTTCGCGCGAACCTCTGTTTAAGACGACTGCGAAGGGACACAACACTAGCATTGGGCTGAAAATGAAGGGGTTAAGCCCAGCAGGGGGCAGTCCTATTCCAGCACAGAACGAGCTCACCCACCTCCTACTCGGATGTAATTGGTACCATATGACAAGAAGATTAGCACAATCCAAACGAACACTTTGGAGGTGAAATGTTTGATTAAGTGTAATCAAACTGTCCTGTATTCCGTAGATTAACCATATTTCACACGCACAGTGTGTACAGATTAGGAGCCCTGCATTGCCTTTCCCCCAAACTCCACCTTCCTGTGTCTCTTTCAACTCCTTAAAAATGATTAAGTCTTTTAGAGGAAATTACTTCAATGAACCTGAGTGGTCGTTAGGAAGTTTACTCTCTTCAAACCCTGTGTGCTTTTTGTCATGTAAGAGGCAATCACTTTAAAGTTAAAATGTAGCAATCAAAGCAAACCGTCGCCTACACTATAGCTCCGTATCTGTCGGCATGTAAGGCACCCAACTGCAATTAGTAACCGCTCTCACACCTGTCAAGACTAAACAGTCCCCTAAGGCTTTGTGTGTGTGGGTGTGTTATACTTTGAAGAACTGATTTTTTTGTATCTTTTTTTTCCTTGCTTTCTTAAATTATTCCCCAACACACCCTTAAGTTAAAACCACTTGTCTCTCTAGAGAACCACCCTTTACCTAATTAAATGGACTGGAAGCTACTAGATTTATAACACCATAATAGGTAATCATGGTTTTAGGACCAATTACAGGTACTGTGGCTGAGAAACTCAATATGTATCTCCCTCTTATGCTGGCCATGCCCTGCCCCATATTAGCGGGTTAGTTCCTAATATGGAATTTTTTCATCATTAACCGTATCATCCGAATTTCTTTCTTATCTTTCTACCTTGAGTACTGGATTTTGACTGTATTGGAATAATTTTCTTTGAATTTTTTTATATGAACTGATATTGAATTTTTAAAAAGTGCTGACTTGTAAAATTCTGAAAATTCGACCGACTGTGCAGATTGTTCAAAATTGACAAGTTCTATCTGCGTCTAACTCTCTGCTTCTAACGTTACCGCTCTATTAACTGGGCCCATTCATTTGGTAAAATCATCTTAAGCTCCTACCATGTGCATGTCCTGACCACTCGATAGCGTCCAAACTCTCCTTTGTTCGGAGATACACCAGGTGGGGTGGGCACGACCCCGACCGAATTGTCACATTTTGCCGCTAAAGTGCCTACACACGTGGCCGATTATCTACCGAAATATTCGTGTCTACCATTCGGCACGGGGTAGCGGACCTGTCGGCTGGGTACATACAGTACCCCGATCTTTGGAAATTAGAAATTTTCCAAAATAGGGACACAACACAGTATAGAGGAGAACATTCGGCGTACATGTTTCCCCGACGGCGGACTCCCTTGACTTTAGTACAGGGATCTGTACCGAAGGACATTTCAGACGAAACAAGCGATCCCGATTCGGACAGCGAATGTTTGTCAGTGTCTATAATGCTCATCTCGGTTTCAGTACCAAGCGCAGATGAAAGTTCGATTTGGTCGATCGGAGTCGGCCCCTTTCTCGTTAATGTGTTGTATCCATCTTACATCCTACAGAAGTTACCTACTTTATGGTCTGATATTAATCAATTACCATGATATTCAGGGTCCTGCCCCGTTCAGTTTCCAATAGCCTATATTCTTTAAATATATCTTCTTGATTTTCTGATTCCATAAGTTAAAGTCTAACAGGTAGAACATAGAAACGAATCTTGAAATTTTCTTTTATCACCTGTCGGTTGATCAATTAAAGAACTGTTGAGGGACATATCAAGGTTAATTATTTCACCAAACCAGTTCTTTTTGTAGCGTACACAGACTGTCAAATTTACGATTTTACATTGGGGTATAGGGCTACTATGAACGGACGTGTAAAAAAAACTTAAAATGATTTTTACTTCGGGGGAGGGTTTTAATTTCTGTATTGGCCCTAGTAAGACTTGACCTGGCCGAGTAGAGATTGGACTCGATCATGTAGTGGTATCAGTTGTTCTGAGTACCTTGCATGTGTCCCGATGGTGCCCGCCCCCAGAGCAAAATCTAGTATAACCACCATACTTGAGCACCACCTATTCTGAGCCCTCAGGCTTACAGCAGATAGAACCCCAGACATGACCTAGTGGGTGGACTTCTGTCCTCCTACATTGACCCTTTAAACTCATTTTTTGTGTACACTGACATATGACTCTTCCCACATAACGTTTTATGACAACAACCATTAGTAATTTCAAACAAGCTCTTCAAATCTGTAATAATATTATTATAGATTATTGCTGTAATATTCATTGTACTCTGTAAAATATCTAATGTTATTTTATCTATTACCGCCTATTTTCTACCTTTAGGGATTTTGCAGGCCTCAATTAAATTTACAATATTGGAGTTTTGTTATTACAAAATGGAATCATTCAATACCTGTTTTTACTTTAGCCACTTTATATGGAACATACACAGCTATTAGCCAGTGTGGACTTCACAAAAGTAGTGCAAAAAGCGTTATTCAAGGCGAACTATAGTGCGTATACGTTTTTTCAAAACAGTTAAAATGACACAGTACCGGTTGCAGGGAGAAAGTGAAGGTACTTTTCTACCTCCCGTATAATTTCTATGAGACAGAACGGCAGCCCAAGAAAAAGTCTCCAGCATTCAATTATTGCTTCAGCCTATCTTTAATAAAGGAGTCCCAGTGCCCTACGCGTGCAGCTTAAGCTGTATGTGCTGTATGGTCCCTCAACAAAACAAGATTGGGAGGTAGGGATAATCAAACTGCCCCAAGGCTTTTCATTTTTAAAAGATAATTTTTACAGTATAGTTATCCTTTAAATCTTTGTGCCCTGCAATACAGGTTTTTTTGAACCTCGCGCCCATAACTCAGTCTTAAGACCCACCTATATAATTAGCATGGCTTACGAAAGGAATTTTTAGCTTACTGCCGGTGGGTAAAGGAGGCCCTCTATATGTTTCAAATGACACTCAAGCCATGAGGCTAATGAATCACCTACAGAACTCGAAGATTATGCGGTAAAATATAACAGGAATAAGCTAGCAAAAAAATCTGAATCATTAAATAGTTTTAAGTGACCTCCACCAGTGGGTTAGTGGATCAGTCCCAAATTTGCCACTGAATTTTTTAAAATCCGTAGAAAACTAAATTCCACCCAAAAAATTATTGATTGAATGAAAAAATTAGGCTTTGGTGGGGTCAGAATTTTGATGGCGAACCAGTAGTTTTTGACGTCCAAAACGCAGGTTCAGGGTGCAATTTCGGTCTACCCCTAATGTATTAATATTATTAAAAATTAAAGAACGTTTACTTTATAAACGCAGCACATTTGTTCTACCGTTGGACATCTGCCTAAAATTAGATTGTCTGTAGATGGTCTCAGCAACTTCTGACTAGACGGTCCAGGTGGATAATTTTTTTTGGGCTAAATCATTTAAAATGTCTGTTTTCGATTGTGCAGCCTTAACCCTGTTGGCAGGGGATTGACAGTTTTTTATGTTGGCGGCCACTTGACAGCTGTGAATCCATCAATAAATCTCCCCCGATGTCAGAAATTTTGGGCTTGGGATTGGCGGGGGTGAGTTGATCGGCATTAATATAATTATAGTACAGTATTTGAGGTTGCATAGAGAAATATGTCCATCTAGTCCAACATACTCAGCATAACCCACCTTCTTGCCTAACCATTGATCCAGATCCAAAACACACACAATTATAAGTGGGAAAAAAACATTCCTTCCTGACTCCATATAGGCCGATCTGCGTACCCTGGATCAACTCCAACGGTATTGTTCATGATAATATATATATATATTATATAATAAGACTATATATATATACTATAATATATATATATATATATATAAATAGATATATACCGTCCGTATGGAAGCACTCGCAATGGACTAGAATACAACGATTCAGTAATGAAAAAGTTTATAGTATAGGGTTCACTACTATAAACTTTTTTCATGACTGATGTATCTAGTCCCTTGCGTAGTAGAGATGCCGTTCGCGGGACCTAACCCGATCCGCCGCGGATTGCTCCGTCCGCGACGGCGGATTATTCCGGAGCTTTCCGCTTCCGAACTGCGCGGATTGTTTTTTAAACGAAAATTGTCGAAAATACGAGTATCTTCCGAATTACGAGGATCGACATACTGCGTGATACGGAAAAAACCGAAGAGCCTTCGTAAGTTACAGTTGTTCACGTAATCGAGGATGTTCCCTATTCCGAGTAGCTCGTATTACGAAAACTCCGTAAAACGAGTAATTCGTGTAAAATTTCAGACTGAGCAAGTAAGCCACAAAGATCCAAATTAGCCCAATGTTAGGCTATCATAGTTACGAAATCCAATCGGTTTTGTACGGAATCTTGCGTTTTTAAGTTTTTCTGAATCCTCGTATTGTCGAAAAAATACCGTTTTTTATAAATGTCACTCTAGCGACTGTACTTTTTCGTTAGTGTTGGCATTTATTACTGCTTCTAAAGACCATTACCCAGTCCCTGAGTGGTTAAGTGTACGTTACCCAGGCTATTTAGACCACTTTTAATGCGATTTGCCGAATTTCATTGTATATAGTTTAAAAAAACTGGTCCGTCATCAGCCTCATGACCAAGCCAGACCATATGGCCTAATGCGTTGATGGAGGCTCGCAAATAAAAGTTTGATCTGTGTTCTAAACCCCATGGGTGGCTCCACACCTGTTCTTATATAATAATCTATATAAGATATATATAGATATATATATATTTATCTGTATGTATAATGTATTCCCTGACGACGGCCCCCCACAAGATGCGCGCGACAAGCGTTGATTATGATCTGTTCACGATTTCAATAAAGTCCCTTAATAGCGGAAAATCCCAGGTGTGTCTCCGACCCCGCCCGTCGGTTGATAGATATCAGATGATATGATATATATATATATATATATATATATTAATATCCTGCTCAACGTAAATAAAGAGTTTCTAAAAAATAAGAGGCACAGGGCACCCAAGGGACTTCGTTAATACGGTTATTATTGGAATTAAAACAACCACAAAATTGCAGAAACTTTTTGGTTTTTTACCCAATAAAGGTAGTAAGTATTATTGACGTTGTATAAAGCCATACGTCCCATCCAGTCCCACCCAGCTAGCAGATCCTCGGTTTCCTATCACTCCCTAATGTTGATCCATGAGGCAAAAAAAACAAATTTTATGAAGGGGAAAAAGGCGGCCGGCACGCCAAGGTGGCAATCGGAATTTCCTGGAGAAACTTCACTACTTATTTATCACTACCAGTAACTATGCAAACTCCATTGTTTCATAAACTCCTCCATCTTTTTTTTTAACTGATCCAATGACCCTGCATAGACAACGTCCACTGGAATAAACATTCCATAGCTTTACGTCTCACAGTGAAACCCTTCCCCTCGAACTGAACCACTTTTTCTTTACAAGTTTAAAGGGCTGTCCACGGTGTCCTGTCTGCCTCTATCTGGTGAACACATGCCCAGATGTTTAAATTGTAATGGCTCGTTATGTATTTATACACAGTAACATATCCCCCACCAAGGCCTTTAACTCCAGTAGTAGTATGTAACTCTTTCAGTTATATATATATACATAACAACTTAGTCATGTTTTATTTAAAAACTATCCAAAGGAACTTTGGCCATCCACACGTCCACTGACGTCCATAGTTTTTCACCCGGGCTGGCTTTATTCATTAGAGCACAGGAGAGGGGCAGACTAGGTTTGGAGGGGCGGCTGTTCATCTCCTCCCGCACCAATCCACCCCTTATTGTCTTTCCCCCCGCCAAAAAGTTACATGGGTGTGGTTTTACATGGATGTGGTGCGTCTGGTTTTAGGGGGGACTAGGGCAACCAGGCTCTTTGGTCCTTACAGGCAGGTCCTTGAGAGTGATAAATCCCCCATGTTTTTTACCAGTTCCACAGAGCCCTTCCAAACTTTAAAGATCTGTTCTTTTCTTCCAGTCTTAAGGGTGGTCCTGTGTGTTCTCTATCATGTTCTATTGGAATAGAGATGGCCGAACTTCTAAAATTTGGTCTGTCTTTGAAACTTTCGTCCTTAGTAAACGTTTGGAAGTTTGAATTTGGGACCCATGGGGGATTGATATTTTCAAAGTTCTGTAATGGCTGTGCACCTGGGAAATGGGTCTGAGGACATTCACTATCACCAAACGTGTTTCATAAACAACTTCATTAAACATAGTGGGCGATTTGTCTGGTTTGCGCAAGCTACTTTGAGATGTTGCAGCCAATTCGAGATTTACCGATTCGAGACTTTCAGGGTTACCGAATTTAAGACCCTATTCGAGGATTGCCCGAAAACGAACATACTTCGAGGTTGGTGAACGTACGTTCGATGGTAGCAAAACATCCATCCATTCGAGGGTTATAAAAACAAACATACTTTCGAAGTTACCACCGAAAATTTAAGGCTACATTCCATGGTTAACGAACTATAACACTTTTAGGCGTTAGTGAAAACCATCCGTACTTTGAAGGTACGAAACAACTAGACTTTCGAGGGGTTGAGCGTAACAATACATCTAGGGTTCGCGAACGGTAAATTTGATATTATAAAAATCACAGCCCTAGTTCTGGAAAAACAAACTAGTTCGAACCGACCAGTTCAAATAGTTCAAGTGTCGGCCACACTCATAAAGTTTGTTTGATTTCGGTTTTGCGTCCATCGCTATTGTGAACATGCCTCAGCAGTTTAGTGTATGGCCCTTAATGTATAACCAGTTTATCACATTCGCCACTCAAGCGCCTTTTCTCTAGTGTGCAATACATTATCATTATCAATCTATCCTCACGCCCCCTATTCCCTTTATAGTGTATTGTCCTTCTAATGAACCGATTTCCAGCTTCAAGATGCCCCTTTTTGTTTTTTTTTTTTTCTTCACAGAAGTTCAAACTGCACCAACATCATTCTACGGGAGGGCCCTTTCATGGTTGTGATGAGGGCAAATAATATTTCACCCTTGAATCCATACCCCTCTTTAGAAAACAATACTAATGACTTACTGTTGCGGCTGGCACTGCTTGCTATATTAAGTTTAGTTTTGATTAGTTTGTATAAAGCCAGACAAATGTTAAAAATATATTTCCCCATGTCCTGTCGTTACGAATGGAAATACGAACCGTAAACCAACTAACGGAAATGTGATTATGTCAACACAACTGGTCCAAACAACACGAGCTGTTCAAAACCCATGCATGCTCTATGAATCGGAACAACAAAAATTGCAACGAGCATGTGCCCACATCACCGTAATGGGTCATTTGACTACGAGCAAAAGAGCAAAAGTTTTCCATCAGGAACGAGCGACATACAAAACAAATCGCTTTTGGACGTTCGTTATCTCGACATCATCGTTCAGTTACCATGAACACGAACTATAGTGGTGCAAAAATTTCAAATCCCGAATGTCTGAATTGTTTGGTCTACAACCCAACTTTCATGTTTGTACCTAGCTTTATTCACTAAACTTCAAGATAATTTCCAACAGGGAGTCACTAAACACAGAGCCATTGATAGTATCAGCAGCACAGGTTTTTTCAACTTTTCGAAATCATCACCTTACCGTTACAACATCGGAATCTCACCGGCCACTGTCAGCATCCTATTGTGATGCTCTATCTAGACCCCTCAACACTGCCCACTATCTGTAGCTTGCATGGTTGAACAAGTTTTTATAGCATCTGTTTGGTGACGTTCTTTTCATCCCGGTCAGGTATATCTGTTGTATGAAGTTAGTTCAACTAGAACTTAAAGAGTTTAGCTCTTGACGGCGTTTTGCTATCATCTGACGGTTTTATATCACTTCAAATTGAAAGCCATTGATGCTAGCGAAAATTCTTCAGAACTAAACTTTAATCCAGTTGATGTAACTTGAATACAACCGTATTTATATATCATCTGAGAGACTGCTAACATACCTAATTCCAGTGATTCTAATGATCTTTTATCAGACTTCATGATCCATTTTTCTACTGAAAACTAAGTGGATACACACCATCTCAGCCATGGAGGTGTATGCCTGGCTTAACAGTCAAGACCAGATCTAAGTCTATTTTAAAAGAGTCATCTATCTTTATCCTTGTTCCTGCACCTTGAATAAGATCCCTAGGAGGGCGGGAATGAATAAGCAACATAACTCTTGGCTAAAGGAAACATGGTTGATACAACTTTCCACTTGAGTGAGTGATTATGCTTTCAAATGCACATTTGGGACAAACTCAGAATTTTTTTTTTTTAACAAATGGTGGACCTTAACATTCAGTGGCATCAGTAAAGTTCTATTGTACAGAGTTGGGTCCACAATAGAGACAACAACGTAAGTAGACTAGATATCTAACAAGGCTACTACAAAAATGCCCCTCATCATTTTTTCCCTTTAATGTGTCGGCAAAATGTTTGTTGTTAGTTTATCTTATGCAGTTACGAAACTCGCTAAGCTGAAATTTGAGTGACTCCCCATGGAACAGTGGACGATTCCTTTATCCAAATGGGTAAGTCCTGTTTGGTTACAAAACACGCTTTCCCCTGCACAGATAATACGATTGTACGACAATGAAAGCCAACCTTTGGCCCAACTATCTCGCCCATTAATAGAAAATCTTATTAGACATGGGCAGCATAGCGTCAGATAATATCCTCCTAAGACTGGGTCCTAACAACCTGTGTAGCTCCTGCAAATTCATGCTCAGCTCTTATTTAAATACTTAAAAGTGAAAATAAAGGGTTCTATTTTCAATTGAACAGATAGGGGATACTGGCAATGAAATGTTGTCAGACAGTTGGCCAATGCTCTTAGTTTGGACCAAACATTAGACATTACTTGTTGGCTGGGTACCCCACAGCATATACATCGGGAAAACGGACCTCGATCGTTGGCTTGTCCGATCAAGACGAACTACAGTCGGTTAAATTCCCCCGGTGGCGGTTCCGTTGGCCCACCCGGTCAATCGTTCGCACTTTCGTCCACGCCCAAATTTTTTTGCGAACAACGTTTGGACCGATATCAGTCTGGCATGTGTATCCCAGCCTTACTGTGGTTATTAGTATCGATATAACATCTGTTCTGCCATATTAATAGTACAGGCAAATGTTTGCTCCATGTTGCATCCGTCTCCCAACACCCCACCCCACCTTTGTAAAATGACACCTAGCTAATTACTTCTCATGTAAAAGGAGTTATAGGCTTTTTGTCCATAGAAGACTGGCTGCTAATGCTTTCTAGAATGACACTACCTGTTGGGGAGGTACGTACCAACATGTATGGGGTAGTACGACGTAGCCCAATGTCACACATCGGCTTAAGCTGGCACACCACATTAACTGATAAGGGGACCTTCACTGTTGGAATCTGATGGTATCGACCCTTGTTTCGAAAAAATGTGTGCGTTTTGTAACAACCAGTCCATACTGATGAACATTCATCATCAGCATCGTAAACATTGTTATAAATGGGAAAGTGACTAAATTATAGGGTAGTTGGCCAAAATGATGTTAGACCTGTTGGCAAGTCGCAATAATCCCCCTAGACTTTTAATGAGATGTAGAGGCGTAGGTGCCACTAACAGCCTATAGCAAAACTCAAAAAACATCAATAAAAATAAAAGAGGTGAAGTAGGTTGACTTGATGGACTTATGTCCTGGTAATTTCAACCTTAAATTACTATGTTACATGTTACAATGCAAACTCCTAATCACATATTCAAATAATGCTTATTTGATTTATAGCTCAAAGGCTTGTACATCCATCAGATCCTACTGGTCATCAAAACGATTTTAATAAAAATCTATTATATGGACGGTGCATCAATTCAGAACCTGACCAGATTCGCGGTAAACAGCTTTTCTAAAACTAAACATCTCCTACTACTAAACAATTTATGGCCAGCCCGTTGTTAAACTTCCGTCGAGCCATTCAAATAGAAATTGGTTAGGGTGAACGTTGCACACTGCTCCTCGTGCGTTCCCGTTAGTCGCTATAGGAGGAGAGTACACTGGGATTAGGGTGGTTGTGGGGAAAGGCCAGGACGGGAAATATAATTCCTCCCCAAAGACACATATACCAGTTTTTGTTGATGATCTGCCCCTGATTCTTAGAGCAGACAGGCTGAAACAGCTCACAGGTTGGCGGGTCAAGCAAGTGCCTTAGGAAATAAACCATCTGTTGTGGAGTTTTGGTTGGCGATATACTGGAAAGGGTACATTTGGGAGGTGAACGCATGGTGGAAATTCCCGCTCGCCAAAGGTCCTCAGAGAATTACTGTGATGCAGAAGTACCCTCACGGAGTCTAATATCTAGTCATGGGAGGGGGCGGGGCGGTTGAGTTTTGGCCAAATCAAGTCACTGTATTGGAAGTCAATGACTGCAGCAACAAAAACAGATTAAAAGAGAGTTCTCTTACGTGTATTCATTTATAAAAGATATGAAAGGAGGCAAATCCCAGTTTTTTATTGTAGAATAACCTTTAAATTTCCCATTTTATGTGAAGTAAATGCAGCTCTCCGAAGAACATCTTAGGTCCATATCAACCTATCATCTACACTTACCATAGATCATTTGTATGGTTGTCGTGTTGTTACATGTTTCCCTTGTGGAATATCGTTGGAGAACCCAGTTAGTTTTACATTTAGAAGACATTTCAGAAACAACTTTGGGATTTTTATTTGCTAAGGTCCAGACAACTGTAAAAAAGAAATGTCTAAACTTAAGAAAAGGCCAGGAGGCAGTGACATAGTGAACATTCCTGGATGGAAGAGAGTATCCTCCTGGTTTTTACATTGTAAAATCATCTCTCTCTGAAATGGTGAAAGTTTATGAATACAACTCACAAAAGGACCCCGAGCTTTGACATTTTTCAACCAAAGGATGTCCATCCCCAGCTTGTTTAATCTTCAAAGATAAAATAGGTGTCCCTTCAATCCTTCTTCATCCATAAGGTCTGAAACACATTGTGATCAACCCCTGATGTTGATTGCTACTGGATTAAAGTTCGTGTAAGAAGTTTTTGTATGATTGTCATAAAACAAGGATCCTTTCAGTCTCAGGGATATACAGAGCTTGAAATACAAGTCAAAGTAAACCAATCCATCTTCAGGTGTAAGTTTCCATGTACTCTCAAAAGGAAACCTCAAACTGCAAATAAAATATCTTCAAATTTTTTAAGCAAAAGTATCAAGTGTGAATAAAATGTATCTAGGACGGCAAGTGTCTAATTTAAATCTAACATATGTAATGAGTTGTAAAACAGGGTGTGTGAGTTGTATATGGTGTGCTAGATATCATCCATATCTTCATTTTGCATGTCTGTTTATCCTTTAATATTGCCTTCTAGGCTGGGTGCCCACCGCAAATATCTCTGGTGCGGAGTGGCCGGCTGCCACCGACTTCCGATCGTTCGTGTCGTCCGGACCGACGAATGGACGTGTCAGAAATTAACGGGACCGCACGATCGTCGTTCGCAAATTCGTCCGCGGCCATAATTCGCCGCGTTCGACGGACCGTTGGTCCCGGCGCGCAATCGGTCGGTGACATAGTACCTTCGTCTGTACCCAGCCTAAAGCCTCCAACACACTCTGAAGCCACGATGGCCACAACGATGATTGTAACTGTACGTTGCATATACCACTACCATTCTTTAGTCTACTATAGCATGGTATTGTACAATCGTCCATGGAAAACTAACACTACACTACATTCATGATCCCAGGTGTTTATGGAATTTCCGATACCAATAGTTAGGATATAGGCCCTAATGTGCTTGTGGACCTTCAAGCTTTTTGTTCTTGTAGTAGTTGGCTTCCTCCAACCCCACAGCCTTATTAAGTACGAGAGTGGTTATGCTTGGTATTTTACTAGGATCTTGTTTTACCAATACCTGTGCACTTGATTAGCAGCGTTCTTGTTATGAAGCGCAAATCGGGAAGAGCACGATGACGGAGAACATGTTCGCCGGATTTGCCAATGAAGGACTCGAGTGTATATGGCATCCCCTCCCTGAAACCCCCAATGCCGGGGGCTTGCGCCACTATTCTGCTGTACGATACAACTTCTTATTCAGTTTTTATTTCAGCGTCACTTAAAAGAATAAAATTGGGCAGGCCTGTTCACGCGAAAAATACAGTGAGAAATGATATGACAGATTACAATGCCTTAAAGTCCTGGATGAATTAGACTTCCCTAGCTCTTTCCATACGCAGCTATGTTTTTTTATTCTCTATACATAGAACCATGAATTTACACACATGGTTCTAAAACCAGCAATTTAGCATTTTTTTTTTTCCCCAAGACAAAAGCTCCAACCTGCGTGTTAGCATTAGATCTTGGCTCGGCTGCAAAAAGTGTGCGAGGAGGGAGCGCTTTGTGACAATACAACTTTTTTTTTAAATGCTGTGCATAACCTCTGACTCCTTCCTGCTTGTAAGAACTTGCAGACTGTCAAAATGACTAGCAGGATCTGACCACACTTATAATCACCAGTACCTGTCAGCAACATTTTAATGGCCACACTGTTCTTGCAAGGCAGTCATTTTTGGGGCACCAACATTTTCTAGAGCTCACCGAGGGAACCGAGATGCAATCACCGCGGCGCCAGCTGCACAACAAGCAGTTTTGGTTTAAGACCTCTCCTTTACTGTTTTGTGCGACAAAAAACACTGCACCAACTTGTTAACAAGAATATTAAGAAAAAAAGTGGCTTTGTGCCCAATAAAAAGGAGTGAGTTTCTTGTACGACGTCTCTCAGCAACATTTGCTGGGAAGCAAAAACGCTGAAACTACAACTGCTCCATTAGGGGAACCTTCATATAACAGCCCTCGCCGCTTCAGGAGGAGACTTAAGTAGATAATGGAGTTGAGACCGTTCCTGTCAATTAAAATAATAGATCTGAAAACCACTCTTACCCAAGCAACTTTAGTAGGGAGGTAATAGAATATTCAAGTTTATGCGAACATTTTGGGGAAACCGTGACACCTCTTAATTTTAAAAAGAACGAGTGGCCAATTAAATTGTCCAATCCACACAATGTTGACTTCCAATGTTGGGTCCCGGCCATCCCCTCTATATTATTGGTTTGCCCTAGAGGGCTGCTGTCTTTGTTTGTTTCCTTCCCCTTTGTCCACTGCGGCAGAAATCATCATTTTGATCAGACTTTCCAGTGCAAATCATTAAGATAGAACACTCATCTTTGGGATCCCTTCCGTTAATACTAAATTCATTCCATATGGGGTTTTGTCACACATATTGGCAATGTCACCTGTGACAATGGGCAGAATTAGGTTTTTGTTTGGCTTATGGAAGTCGATGAGTTTGAATTTGGCACTTAACGTATCTTTGTGGGCCATAGTTAAATGTGCGGTATTTCAATTATAATATGGCCTTGATTTACACTGTTTTTCTGACCAGATTGTACAATTATGCATTTTTATGAAAACCCCTGCACGATTGTAACTTTCCGGCTAAACCACATTTGTTTCAAAGCACCCTTTATTTTAAGTGGGCATTATAATGCGAGAGTTGTAGTGTTGAACATCAAGAGGCTGTTTGGTTGCCGACAACAATGTATTAAGATTTCTTTCTCGGCCTCACTAAATCTAATTACCTAGACATGACCCCATTGTGTCACTGTTTTACAGCGCCTTAGGCTGATATTCTTGAAATATTGGCGATTTAACCGAGATTGGACATGGCGGGAGAATTTCAGCCTTAATGGTCACCATTTATTAAATGAGCAACCGTAGTGATGGCACCGTACAAACGAACCAATAATAATAGGTATGGGCGGACATTAGATTGTGTTATATATCTATAATATGCAAATTGCTGGAAAATAGTAGGAATCTTCTTCGCTATTTGCATGTGTCTCAAAGCTGTAATTTTCACCAATTTACGATTATTTGGAATTATACTAATGAACATGGCGCTAAATAAATATTTGGGATTACTGTCCATAATGTCATCATATACTAACCATTGCTTGTCACCTAGCACAGGAAGCTATGTTACGTCCAGCGCCATTTCAAATATTCATCAAGGTAAGCAATGGTTCAGGCAAACCATTTACCTAGCCAGTCATAAGAAAACACTTGTGTTAGCATATCCAGAATTGCTGAAATGGAGTTTCAGACTTCTGCGCAGCCTGCATGCCTGAACGCCTGTTATGGCTGTATCTCCCACTTCCAATTGTTAGAGGTTTAACGCCCTGAGTATGCTAGTCCCCTCGCTGCACGAGCTTAAGATACAAGGAGAACTTGTCACGTCCGGGTAAGTCAGATAACGCTGTCAACACACCGGATTGGCCAGGGTTTATAAGGATTCACAGTTTTCAATGCTTAGATTCGAGCTACTTCTTTTATGCTGGAATCATACATAACTTTTTGAAATTATGTTTGTTTAAAAGAAACATACTCTGTTAAAGGGATTAGTTTTTCGCGTTGGAAACTATTTTAATTCCAGTGTGTAAATGGCAATAAATGTCATAAATAAAAAAACTATCATGGAGATTTTAGCGATAGAGAAAGGGTAGATCTTTGCAATACGACTCCACATCATCAGGAATGTTTACAAGAGCAAGTGAAATAAGATCTGTACTAAAAAAAAAATCATAGTTCCCCTTTTCTAAGAAAAAGTAAAGCTAAAGAATATGAACAAAGATGTGTCACGTGACTCATCTAACTTCCTGCCAAAAGCAAGAATCTTATGTCACACATTGAAACACAGATTGCATTGATAAACAGTCTCACCATTATATTAACAATTATATTAACTTATATTAACCAATCCAATCAACACTAGATATCTGTTGTATTTAATTAGAGCAACTGGACTTGAAGTTTAGTTCTTGAAGACGTTTCGCTAGTCATCCGACTGGCTTTCTCAATTCAGAATGACTTTTACAAGAATCTGTGGCAATTATGTACCCTGGAAAATCCAATTAGCTTATCACAAGCCAGTGTTAAGGGCGTAATTGGATAGTGGCTAGAGGTGTTATAGGAACGCCCAGAGTAAGGTGTCAAACAGCATTGTACATGGCCCAGATGGTGTCGAACCCCCCCCCCCCACCTCTATTTAGGCTGGTTTCTTTATTTTCACATAATGGCCTCCTTAACACCTCTCTTGAACCAGTCACATTCCTTTGCCAATATGTTAACATTACAATCTTCAGAGGTATGTCCTATATCCTTAAGATGCAGTACAACGGCGTAGTCCTACCCGAGGAATTGTCTCTCTGCTGTGCTGGTGATACGTTGATGCAGTTGCTGTTTGGTCTCCCCCCACATACAAATCAGAGCATTCTTCACTGCCCTGCAATGCGTATAGATGTCGCTTTCTTGTGTTTGGGTCTGGGTCTTTCGGATGTACCAATTGCTGCTCAGTGTGTTGTTCGGTTTAAAGCAGACAGGATACAGTGTTTATTGAAAATTCTTCTTAATTTCTCGGAGACCCCTGCTACATATGGGATGACCATGTTCTTTCTCCTTTCTTGCTTTTCCCCTCACTGTTGGTATTCGTGTTCTTTACTTCTCCTTCTACTTTTTTGACAAAGTCCCAGTCTGGATATCCACAATTTTAAGGGCTCCTCTGAGATGTTTCATTTCTTTAGCCTTCGCCTCTGTGCTAGTGGGGATGTTTCTCAGCTCTGTGTTGCAGGGTCTAATGAAACCAGCTTGTGATCTAAAGGGTGTGGGAGTCAAACATCAAATACTGATCGGTGTGTGTTGGTTTTCTGTAAACCTCTACTTGCAGTTTACCATTCTCCCTGATCTTAACCAAGCAGTCCAAGAAAGCCAGTGTGTTGTTTTGTATCTTCCCTTGTAAATTTGATGTTCTGGTCTACCGCCATTAAGTGTTTCTGTGAAAGCTTGTACTTCCTTCTGGTGGATTTTAACCCAGGTGTCATCCACATATCTGAACCAGTGGCTGGGTGCTATGCCCTTAAAGGTATTAAGCGCCTGTGTTTCTACCTCCTCCATGTAAGGTTGGCCACAATGGGTAAAACTGGAGATCTCATAGCACATCTGTGTTTTTGCTTATAGAACTTATCCCTGTATTTGAAATAGGTGGTATTCAGCACAAGTCCAGCAAGGAACACACCTGTTCTGGTTGAGATCAGTTCTCTGGTAAGAGTGCTGTCTTGGCCTATGCATTTATTTCTCCCCATGTCACAGCCTCCTTGGTGGGTATCAGGTGAAGAAGAGTGTCACATCAAGGACACCATAGTTTCTTCTGCACCTAGTACTATATCTTCATCTTGTTGGTGAAATCCGAAAGTTCTGGATGTGATGTTTAGAGCTTCCCAACATGGTCCTAAGATGTTAGCTAGGTATTTTGCCACTTGTATGTTACAGAGTTGATGCTGACTATAGGTCTTAGTGGTCCCCTTCCTTATGTATCTTTGGGAGTCCATATATGCATGGATGTGCCTCACCAAGGTGAGAATCATGATACATTGCTCGATCAAATGGCTTTATCCTTTTGAAGCTGTTGTAGTAAGTCTATGACTTTTTTTTGTAATGGCTGTGGGATCCCTTGTTAAAGCCTTATATGTGTTGTTATCGGCCAAGACATGGTCACCTTAGCATGGTAGTACCTACGTGCATCGTCCCTTGTCTGCCAGTAGAATGGTGATACTGGAATCTTTCTTGAGAGATGTTAAGGATCTTCTTTCCTGTGTGGTCAGGTTAGATGAAGGAGTTTTAGCACTGGCTAGGCTGCAGATACCTTAACTGCTAAGGCTGCAGATACATAACTTAATACAATCCCCACATAAATGTTAAGATAAAAATAAATAAAAACCACCTGTGTCGTTCATGGTGTAAATAGATAATATAAAACCCTAAAATGTTAAAAAGTTGCAATAAGAACAATCAAAAGTATAAACATACTGACAAATGTTCTAAATCTCTGTTAGCAATTGAATAAGCAAACTCTTGTTAAAAAATACAATACAAGTGGCAACCTGTTACCCAATGTATAATACTGAATACAATTCCTTTATTCTTTCTAGTCCAGATTAACCAATACATCTGCTTCCTGCCCATGCTTGCTGCCCATTGTTTCAAATGTGTGGGTTGTCAAGCCTGTATCATATGATTTCGGGTGGGGATTTTCCCCATCCTTATACCGGCCGCAGACTCAAATTAAATTTAAACTATCCTGCCTCAGCATTGATGCCATATATCTTATCATATACATGTGGGATGTACTACGTGGGTAAAACCCAACATCATTTAGGGAAAGGATGGCTAACCATCGTTCCTCTATCCGGGCGGACGGCTGCCCGTGTCAGCCGAAACGCGTAGATGCACCATAAACATTGAAGTAAAAAAGACCCACGAGTGCTATGTTCATTGGAAGTTTTATATATATATATATAGATATATATATATATATATTATATATATATTTTATTATTTTCTTATCCCTCTTGCGACATGTGTATGTTTTTCTTGGTTTCTTTTCTATTTTTATATTTAATATATATATATATAATATACAAAGCAATGGAATGAGCTGCATTCCCGTTCGCCAAAACTTATCTGCCTGGGTGCTTCCCAACCAAGAACATACAGCAAACCAATCGAACGGGGCACTCCACAGGACTTTACAGCAGTAAAACTTAACTTTTATTCAAGGTCAATGCATTTCGGCTGCTATACGAGCTGTGGTCAGGACATCTGAACATACCTCATTTCCAAGTTTTAACAGCAAAAGGTAAGGAGCAGCACTCCCCTGCCCACACCCCAACCCTCCCACGGCCCTTAGGGCTAAAATACCATAGGAAGCAGTACATTAAAACAACATGATACATTAAAAAAACATTTAAAAAATAAGTTACAGATTGCTAAGGAGTTCTCATGTGGAAACCAACGCTTTAAAGCGCTCCGTAAGCGCATCCCTGATACACATAAATACAAGTAGCTAGATATAAAATATATAATAGATGGGAAAAAGAAGAAGTATACTAGATGTTAATAAATACAGGATGTTAATAAATACAGGATGTTAATACATACAATTACCAGCATTTTACAGGAAACATGACAATACCACTTCTTCATTAAGACCCCGGGGGGAAGAGTGTCCCTCAGCGAATCCATCGGACCTCCCGTTGCAGGAGAAGCCTATTACGGTCTAACCCACTCTATTTTGAACTGTTTCAATGGCCATCCACCGCATATTGCTAATTGTGCGAGCTGTTTTTAAAGTGTTTGCGACTGACTGTTCACCGTATTGCATATTATTCCTACTCTCCATGGTATCCCCACTGAGGGCGGCTCTAATTGCCGACCGATGATTAGCCATCCATTCACGGATAGAGTCACAGTCTACCGACATAGTACAACCCACACGGACATGTTATTATGTTAAATAACGGGGGTACTAAGGCAGTAATCCGTCTCTGATTTTAATTCTTAGCCGTCATGGGGGTGGGGAAATCCAATCCCGTTATAACCGAACCACAAGTTTGCAACCCAGACACCGTAACACACCCGGTAGCCATGTAGAGGGATTCTTAATTAATTTCTATGTAAATCTGTGCGTACTAATAGATTCTTAAGTTCTTCCCTCTCTATTAGCAAAAACTGGCACATTTTGTTAAAGGGGAGAGAACCATCTGAGCTCAAAATGAGGTATGTTCAGATGTCCTGACAATGGCTCGGTAGCAGCCGAAATGCATTGACCCTTGAATAAAAGTTAAGTTTTACTGCTGTGAAGTCCTGTGGAGTGCCCCGTTCGATTGGTTTGCTGTATGTTCTTGGTTGGGAAGCACCCAGGCAGATAAGTTTGGCAAGCGAGAGTGCAGCTTTTCCATTGCTTTGTGTTCCTTTCACTTAAGCAGCACACCCGCGCCTGAAACAACCAGCTGATTCATACCAGCCTCCCGCAGTTAGAGCAGGTGTTCGTTGGGGAAACCGATCTAATACACATGGATTGAAATTCGAGCGGCAGACTTTGTATCATGGATACTTCAGCGAGCTGTATTCACACAAGATACATTCAGAGAATACTATTCACGGACCCATAGTGGCCCTTAGTGAAACAGTAACAATAGACACTACATTCAATTGCTACGAATGAAAAGAAAAGAGCAAGACCTTTATCTACACGGGTTGTTCTTATCTGACTATCATCGGAACAGGAAGATTCCTAGGGAATTCCGATAGCTAACATTCCCACAAAGGCCGATTAGATCAGGAGTTCGCTCGAGATGGTGTGCCATACTTATTAAGTGCTGCGTTTGACCTGATCCTGTTGGTTATAGAACAAGTAACAGGAACTGGGAGCAGTCAGAAGGAATTGGCTGCACTGGAGTCCAAACAGACTAATATCCTTAAGTTGGATGTTTGCAATTGGATGAAAAATTGGGAAAGTGATATTACCGATTTCGGGATGATCTGATTACATTTAAAAAAAAGTTACGGTTAGACATGGATTATCGTGAGCACCACCGCATTTATGGCTGGTTACGGAAAGGGCGAAATCCAGACGATTTAGAAAGAGTCCACGCACGGTTGACAGCTCCGAGGAGTCACAAACATCTGACAATGATGGGGATTTACCACACGTAGGATAACTCTAATTCACGTCTATTCCAATAAACCACACAATCTTTTTAGATTAAAGAGGCTGCACATCATCTGTCTCCAGGGTTAATGTTTGATTTTCAGTCTTAATGCCAGTCCCCCTTCTTGGAGGTATAGGTGGTCGGGGATAGATAATGGGGCCAGCCAACTGGGTAAGTGCCCACAGGAAAAAAGGTCAAATGGGCCCTGTATCATAATACAGCTTCTTTGGACTGTTATACAGTAATGGGAAATAGCCAGATACCGCTGAATCTTTTTTAGCTAAGAAACGGTAGCCCTCCAAATTGGGTGGGTAGGCTAGCGTTTCATTAATACTGTAAAACTATCCCCAGGTACACGATCAATGGCAAAGGCATGTCGTGGGTTAATAATCTTTGCTACAGCCAATGCATATACATCAACTGGAAGTATCGGGCATGATGATACATTGATCATGTTTGGTCAATTAGACATTTAGTGCCAAAGGCAACTCAATTATACAGTCACCTATTAGAAGAGACGTGGTACGTTCTCGCAACGACTTCTTTACCCTTTTCAACAGCCCATTTGGGCGCCAAATGTAAGGTGATAGTAAAAGGGGGAACTTAATTTGCTTTAGAGACTGACAGCCTTATCCGATTCTATGCACAAGACTCATATTTATCAGGAGTGGGCATATGTTGGTGGCAGGGTGTTGCTGAACTACCACTCTCAGGTAGAATTGCAAAAAATGGGAACCAGTGGTTCTTGAATTTAAACAGTATCTTATTTATTAACAGAACAATATTAATAAGCATGCAAGTAGCACAATAGAGGTGACATAGCATGGCACAAAATACTAACAACCAGGGATCAGAAACAGCATAAATAACAATCAGCTTGTTAGTCCCACCCCAGCTCTCAGGTCACTGTAGTGGAATCTTCTACCCTATGTCTGCACATGTCCCTATTCATGGGTGGTATACCTAGGACTTTAGTCCTTGCTAAATCTCCTTGTTGAGGCTCAGGCTGCTCACTAGCTACCCTACCCCCCCTATCTATCACTCCTGGAGTGATCTAACGGAATCTAATCTCACACTAACGGCCCTACCTGTTTTTGAGGTCCCAGGCTCTCCCCTATCCTCTGGGAAAACTCCAGGATGTAGAAAGGGGCCGAGCACCGAGCACATGGTTGCACTACCTTTTATACCAGAACAAGAAACTAAAGGGTAACTAATTTATAGTTCCCAACAAGTACATATATCAGTCTTTCTACCAGCCATTAGAAACAACTCATTATTGATCCTTTATAAATACCTTCCATAGAGACCTTGCTGTTAATACCTCTTTAAAAGAGGATTAAGTGGCCCCAGTAAAGAACCCTGAGGCACCCCATTTAAAACTTTAGGCCACAATAGATGAAACTCCATTGACCAGTACTCTCTGTACGTGATCTTACAACCAAATCTCTAGGGGAGTAAATACCAGGGGAGCAAACGCAGGGGAGCCCGGAGTCAAGGGTGCCCCATCTTCTTATTTTTCCTATGACAGATATAGCTTGCTCACAGCCACTGCAATTCTCTATGTACAAATAATCTTTTCAAGCAAGCCAGCAGGCTACATTAGTTACCTATGGGATGACTTATTAAAAGCATTAACGAAATCTAAGTATACTACATCTACTAATTACCAAGAATTTACTTAATAGAAAACAGGAAATTTATTTTAAAAAGATCTGTTCCTTATAAATCGGTTTTACCAAATAAGAGTGATAAGAAAGAGGCATTAGTTCCCCTGTGAATAAGTTACTCAATGTTAGGTGGCCATTCTATGGGCTGTGTGCTGCAGGCTGGGTAAACCCCCTTCCCCGGAAATGTTGGCACCAAAACTAAAATTCCCTGAACACAATTACAGTTTTAATGAAAAAAAAGATTACTGTGGCAGTGGATCTTCACTGTGGCCTTCAATTAGCCATGCTGTGAAGAGGGCATAACAATTCTGTCAAAGTTTGTTGTGACTGGCATGGAGTGGGAGAGAGGTTTGTAACAGACATTCCATCAGCCAGTGACAAGTGATATGTTAATCATGGCCCTGGGCCATCTAGGACGCGGGCTTTCAGCACTCATCTTTGCTGTCTGATATCTAAGGAAAGGGCAGCACGGTTGTAAATGAGAGTAAGTTATTTTAGCTGCTGGCAATGTGGACGTAATGGGAGATGTTGTTTTTTTGGGTATTGTTGTCCTTTAATATACCAGTTATAGCACCTTATACCACTCACAACATTGACAGAGAATTAAAGGGCATGTCCACCCCAAAATGAATTTTAATTCCATACTGGCCCCAGTGTGTTATGTTAAATAATCCTTCCTGAGAAGCAAAATTTAAGATTGGGCACTAGTAAAGGTAACATATATAGTACAAAAATTTGTAAACTCTTCTACATCTAGAATATTCAAGGAGGTGCAGTATAAGGGACATAACAGTTCACACCTGTTGTCTGCGACTTTAGGACTATTTACCGAGGCTGCACTTGGCAGCAACTGTTAACTGTAAGACTTATTACAGGACGGAGGTACTGCTTTACAAACATTTGGGTATTGTTAGAATAAATATCCTCACTAGTGCCCCGGACTCTGATTGATGCCTGTCAGACCTATTTAGAACCTTCAGCGCCGGAAGAAATGGATCACACAACACGCCTGGTGGAGTAGGCCCAGTTTCTCAGTTTATTTAGTTCATACGTTGGCATATATCACCAAGGAAAAAACTTGCAAGGAAAAAGGGGCTTTACCAGACATCATGTCTGCAAACAATATAATAAAACATGTCTTGGAATGTGAAGATAGAGTCAAGTTGACATATAATGTAGAGGCAAAGACCTTGAGTATAAAATATTATCTATGGCCATGAGAACAGCTTGGTACATTTCATGAAAAACAGACTAAGTAATATAGACACAAAATGGCGTCGAAAAAACAAATGGCTGCTATTAGGCTTAAGTATTATACAGAAATATAAAAACCTAACAGGTATTACTTACCATTGTAAAACATTTTCTTGTGTACCAGGCCACTATAATTGTTTTTTACTTGTTTTGGTATTTAAAGGATTTTATTATATATGACATAGAGTGTGCAGATATTTTTGAAGGGATTCTATATTTGCTGTACCGGCAGCAAGAGGGCCAGATTAGAGGGACGGGGGATCAGGATTGTGATCTGTACACTTTTTTTACAAACAAAACATTTAGCGGTTGGGGTTGGGCTAGGGGGGCCCTGCCATATGTGGAAAGTTAATTTACAGGAGGACATGCCCTTTAACCGTATATATAAATCAATCTGGATAAACATATACAGATAGGTCGCACCTAGTATAATAACAACTATAAAGGTGGGTACACACTGTGCCAATCAGCAAGATCTGTCTGTCATCTTTGACAGATGGCAGTACACACAGTCACTATTGTTCTCCGTATATATAAAGTATAGGGAGATCATTCGTGACTACCCTACTCCCTACAATCTCTGGCGACTCCCTATCTTTATAATAGGGGGCTGACTGAAATTTTCTGTTTAAACTATAGCTCCCGATGTGGATGGTTCGTCACGTTGAAACTATGTTTTACACCATACACACTTTACCAATATTGTATCCCCCCCCTAGAACACAACATAAATGAACTAGTCATGACATATTTAAAGTGCTACACCCTGATTGAGTGTTGGTATAATTCCCAGTACAGAACCCAATCTACATGTCATTATACCCAGTTCACACTCACCTTTCCATAGGAGAGTCAGCAGGTAAAGTGAGTGCGCAGAAAACCTTCATTCTCCTGGTAACATTCCTACAGGTATAAATCCAGGCAGTAAGTAACTCAACCTAAACGCTGACCGGACAAGAGTGACCACTGGATAAAATTGTATCTTGTCTTCACTGGTGAAAAAAACAAAGTTCTCTCTTCTGTACAATCTGGGGTTTCGATATTGACATGTAAAGTGAAACCATAAAGGACAAGTAAAGTAAAAAAAATAAATGGCTTAAAAGTTGTTCAACCTTCCTGCCAGAATTTGTCCTGGGTTAGACAAGGAGTTGGAGTAAGATGTAAACAAGATGCAAACTCCTTTTTGACATTGATTAGTACTACTAGTACTTGACATTGAGGGATACTATATACAGACGTAGATCATCCACAAGGCAACCCTAGGCACCTGCCTAGGGCCCAGGAAACTTCCGGGGGCCCAGGTTCAGAAGCAGTAACAATATTATAGTCTATACAATATATGTAGCAAAAATGTGGCCCTAAATGATGGCCCTGTCTAGGGCCCCATATGTCATAATCCATCTCTGACTATATAACATTGAGAATTACTGGTATTAATACATATTACTGTAGTTCTGGTTGGTACGGGATACTATATATTTTGAGAATTACTGGTATTAATACATAATCTGTAGTTTCTGGTTGGTACGGGATACGATATAATATTGAGAATTACTGGTATTATGCATATACTGTAGTTCTGGTTGGTACAGGGATACTATATAATTTTGAGATTACTGGTATTAATACATATACTGTAGTTCTGTTGGTACAGGATACTATATAATATTGAATTACTGATATTATACATATACTGTAGTTCTGGTTGGTACAGGGATACTATATAATTGAGAATTACTGGTTATTAATACTATACTGTAGTTCTGGTTGGACGGGATACTATAAAATATTGAGAATTACTGGTATTAAACATATACTGTAGTCCTGGTTGGTACAGCATACTATATAATATTGAGATTACTGGTATTAATTCATATACTATAGTTCTGGTGTTACAGGGATACTATATAATATTGAGAATTACTGGTATTAATACTATACGTTTTCTGGTTGGTACAGGATACTATATATTTGAGAATTACTGGTATTATAAATATACTGAGTTCTGTTTGGTACAGGGATACTATATAATACTGAGAATTACTGGTATTAATACATATACTGTATTTCTGGTTGGACAGGGATACTATATAATATTGAATACTGGTTTTATACATATACTGTAGTCTGGTTGGTACAGGGATACTATAAATATTGAGAATTACTGGTATTAATACATATACTGTAGTTCTGGTTGGTACAGGGATACTATATAATATTGAAATTACTGATATTATACATATACTGTAGTTCTGGTTGGTACAGGATACTATATAATATTGAGAATTACTGGTATTAATACATATACTGTAGTTCTGGTTGGTACAGGGATACTATAAATATTGAGAATTACTGGTATTAATACATATCTGTAGTCCTGGTTGGTACAGGCATACTATTAATATTGAGAATTACTGGTATTAATTCAATACTATGTTCGGTTGGTACAGGGATACTATATAATATTGAGATTACTGGTATTAATACATATACTATAGTTCTGGTTGGTACAGGGATACTATATAATATTGAAAATTACTGGTATTAATACATATACTGTAGTTCTGGTTGGTACAGGATACTATATATACTGAGATTACTGGTATTAATACTATACTGTATTTCGGGTTGGTACAGGATACTATATAATATTGAGAATAACTGGTTTTAATACATATACTGTAGTTCTGGTTGGTACAGATACTATATATATTGAGAATAACTGGTTTTAATACATATACTGTAGTTCTTGGTGTGTACAGGGATACTATATATATTGAGAATTACTGGTATTAATACATATACTGTAGTTCTGGTTGGTACAGGGATACTAAAAATATTGAGAATTACTGATGGTACAGGGATACTATAAAATATTGAGAATTACTGGTATTAATACATATACTGTAGTCCTGGTTGGTACAGACATACTATATAATATTGAGAATTACTGGTTTAATACATATACTGTAGTCCTGGTTGGTACAGACATACTATATAATATTGAGAATTACTGGTATTAATACATATACTGTAGTTCTGGTTGGTACGGGATACTATATAATATTGAAATTACTGGTATTAATACATATACTGTAGTTCTGGTTGGTACAGGATACTATATAATATTGAGAATTACTGGTATTAATACATATACTGTATTTCTGGTTTACAGGAGATCTATATAATACTGAAATTACTGGTATTATATACATATACTGTATTTCTGGTTGGTACGGGATACTATATATTTGAGAATTCACTGGTTAATACATATATGTAGTTCGGTGGTACAGGGATACTTAATATATTGAGAATTACTGGTATTAAACATATACTGTAGTTCTGGTTGGCACAGGGATACTATAAATATTGAGAATACTGGTATTAATACATATACTGTAGTCCTGGTTGGTACGACATACTATATAATATTGAGAATTACTGGTATTAATCATACTAGTAGTTCTGGTTGGTACAGGGATCCTATATATAGGAGAATTACTGGTATTAATACTATACGTGAGTTCTGGTTGGTACAGGGATACTATATAATATTGAGAATTACTGGTATTAATACATTTACTGTAGTTTTGGTTGGTACAGGGATACTATATAATATTGAGAATTACTGGTATTAATACATATACTGTAGTTCTGGTTGGTACAGGGATACTATGTAATATTGAGAATTACTGGTATTAATGCACAATACCATTGATTCATTGATTTACTAAATTAAAATATAAAGTTTAATGCTGAATTATCCAAAGAGAATGTGAATTTCTTGGATGTGTGTGGAAGTGGGACAGGGAAGGTTGAGGGGAGACGTAGTTTTGTTAGGGTTACTAGGGAAAGTGGGGGATGGAAGAGTAGGGTTGCTTCTTTACAAATTGCCCATCCCAACAGATTTGCTGCCTTAGGTAATAAAGTGGAGGAGGATACCTCGGAATTAGCGTGTATGGAGGGGTCTAGTCCCTTGAGCACCCAGGGGACTTCCATCTCTGATACAAGGGAGGAGGAACAGGAATGGAGGATCAGGAATGCTAGGCAGGTGGTAGTGGTAGAGGACTCATTATAAGGAAGGTAGGTAGGGTAATCTGTCACCAAGTCCTACATGCCGAACTGTGTGTTGCCTGCCTGGTGCTAGGGTTCGGCCACTCTTTCCTCTGTATAGCCACAATCTGTATTCCGTGGCCCGGATGAAGAAGGGAGTGGCCTCCGAAACGCGCGTCGGTCCATATGGCGGAACGGAATGGAAGCAGCTAAAAAGTAATGAGGGATTTATCCACAGTGACCTAATTTGAGAGATGGTGTTTGTACCTTGGTGAATACAGATTGTGGCTATACGGAGGAAAGAGCGGCCGGTGTGTTCGGGTCGGATATCCAGCGGAGTTCCGGTGCAAGTGTTTCCACTTAAGTATATGCCTTGTTGATACTTACTGTCCCTGACCTTTCTGCTCCTTTGCTGCTTTCTTGTGTCTTAGCCTATTTTTGCTTCGACATCCACGCTTAGGTACGGGTTACCCCGACCCCTGTGATGGGGGGGTTACGCAGAGGCGCCCGCTTGTGTAAATATCTGATTTATTTACCTATATATTCAGCTTGCTGCCTTACTGCCTTACATGCTGCTTACGTTCCAGGACGCCATAGTTAGATGAGTATTGTATCTGGGGATGCCCAGACATTTTTTAGATGTTTATGGTGTTAAGTACCACGTGTTGTGTTTTAAATGTATAATAAAGTGATGGTTTTACTTTCTTTATGTTGGAAGGTTCTTTTGTAAATACCTTTGAGTTATATCTATTTTCCCATTTATATGTTATGGGAAGGTGTATTTCCCTATATATGGCTGTATGAGTGACTGAGGGGTTTCCCAGAGTTCAGTGGATTTCCTGGTGGTTAACCAATAACTTAGGTTACCATATTTATTTGTTTGAAGTGGGTATTGTCAGCAAGGTTTCTGTGTTTGCTGACGACACAAAACTTTGTCGACCATTAAAAACTTCAGAGGATGTGCAATCGTTACAGGGGGATCTAGATAGATTGTCACATTGGGCTGCTAAGTGGCAGATGAAATTCAGTGTTAATAAATGTAAGGTGATGCATTTTGGACTTAAAAATACTTGTGCTGCTTATACTATAAATGGCTCTGTGTTAAGTGAATCCCTGTTGGAAAGGGATCTTGGAGTTTTGGTGGATAACAAACTTAAAGGAAGCAAGCAGTGCCAGGCGGCAACAGCCAGAGCCAGCATGGTATTGTCTTGTATAAAGAGAGGTATGGATTCAAGGAAGGAAAATGTAATTATCCCCCTTTACAAAGCATTGGTAAGGCCTCATTTGGAATATGCAGTGCAATTTTGGAATCCTGTGTACAAAAAGGACATCTGTAGGGTATAAAGGTTGGACTAGATGGACGTATGTCTTTATACAACCTCCAATACTATGTTACTATTATACAGACATTATGGGTAGGAATACAAGTACAATGCCGTATCTGCCGGTTTGCCGGAATGTATGAATAGAAGCTGTTACATTGATTTTCTTTTTCCATAGCCGAATACCAGAGCAGCTTCCAGGAGAAACTCCCTCTCATTATTGGCTCTTCGGCCGCAGGATTCGTCTTCCTCATCGCCCTTGTAGTCATCATCATCGTCTGCAACAGGTACAGTAGCACAACCTACAGGCACCTAGTGACACTCTGGTCTTGTAATCCGTGTGATTGGCTATGGGCATGTCGGTCTCATTGGGCCAATTGCTCGGTCTGGTTCTATGGGATAGTTCCGGCGCCCTGCTCTGTTAGAGGCTAATTGCCGAGTTGGACTGGGTTTCCCAGGTTAATTACCGTTTGTGTTTCTTCCAGAAGACGAGGCTTTGAGAGAGCCGATTCGGAATATACCGATAAGCTACAGCATTACACCAGCGGCCACAGTACGTACCGACTGCCTTCCCCCGGGCTGGGGGCCCGTTCTCTCGTTGGTTCGTTGGATGATTTGTTTTCTTAATGTCACCTTCCATCTTCCCTCCCTTATTAGGGGGTTAATATAAACATCCCACCCAATTCATCACCACGCCACCGAATTCACCAAACATCCCACCAATAAAATCCCAGTGCCAGTAAATGTAACCTAATCCCCAAAACAAATCAAATCCATCTCATTGCTATTGTATGGGAGCCACTGGTTGGAAAACTGCCGCCTGGCATCGCCCAATCACCATAGGGAGAATTCTCTCTGCTGACTTTTAACCCTTCGTCTCCTTGATCTCACCACAGTGACACCGGGAATGAAAATCTACATTGACCCTTTCACCTACGAGGACCCCAATGAAGCCGTTAGAGAGTTCGCCAAGGAAATCGATATTTCCTGCGTGAAGATTGAGCAGGTGATCGGAGCAGGTAAAAAAAATGCTAGTTACAGAGTTACCAGATGGTTAATGACGGGGCATTGGATTCAGGATAAATCCACTAAAGTGCTAAGTGGGGGCCACAGGGTTCTGTGTTGGGGCCACAAGGTTCTGTGTTGGGGCCGCTTCTATTTAATCTATTCATTAATGATTTGGAAGTGGGTATTGTCAGCAAGGTTTCTGTGTTTGCCGACGACACAAAACTTTGTCGACCATTAAAACTTCAGAGGATGTGCAATCGTTACAGGGGGATCTAGATAGATTGTCACATTGGGCTGCTAAGTGGCAGATGAAATTCAGTGTTGATAAATGGAAGGTGATGCATTTTGGACTTAACAATCCTTGTGCTACTTATACTATAAATGGCTCTGTGTTAAGTGAATCCCTGTTGGAAAGGGATCTTGGAGTTTTGGTGGATAACAAACTTAAAGGTAGCAAGCAGTGCCAGGCGGCAACAGCCAGAGCCAGCATGGTATTGTCTTGTATAAAGAGAGGTATGGATTCAAGGGAGGAAAATGTAATTCTCCCTCTTTACAAAGCATTGGTAAGGCCTCATTTGGAATATGCAGTGCAATTTTGGAATCCTGTGTACAAAAAGGACATCTTTGAAATGGAAAGGGTTCAGAGAAGGGCAACTAAATTAATAAGGGGATTGGGGGAGCTTGAATATGAATACTACGTTACTATGTATGGGAAGAGTATAAATGTTAGACTAGATTGACATGTGTCCATACAACCTCCAATACTATGTTACTATGTAACTGTTATACAGACATTATGGGTAGGGTATAAAGGTTGGACTAGATTGACGTGTGTCTTTATACAACCTCCAATACTATGTTACTGTGTAACTGTTATACAGACATTATGGGTAGGGTATAAAGGTTGGACTAGATGGACGTATGTCTTTATACAACCTCCAATACTATGTTACTATGTAACTGTTATTGGGGGAGCTTGAATATGAAGAGAGATTGGAAAAGTTACAATTATATACGCTGGAGAAAAGGCGCTTGCGTGGGGATATGATTACTGTGTATATACGCTGGAGAAAAGGCGCTTGCGTGGGGATATGATTACTGTGTATAAATACATTAACGGGCCATACAATAAACTATCTGGGGCATTGTTCACCAATAGAACATGTCAGAGGACACGTGGACATCCCCTAAGGCTTGAAGAAAAAAGGTTTAGGCTTTAAGTTCGGAAAGGGTTTTTCACTGTGAGAACAGTAAAGCTATGGAACTGTCTTCCAGTGGACGTTGTTATGGCAGGTTCATTGGTCAGTTTAATAAAAAGCTGGATGAGTTTCTATAAACAAGGAATCTTACAAGTTACTGGTATTGATTCATAAAGTAGAGTTGATACAGGGAAATTTCAGATCGCCACTTCATAAATTTGTTGGGGTTTTTTTTTTTGCCTTCCTCTGGATCAACAGTTAGGCAGGAAATGAGGATATTTCTACATGGGTTGGACTGGATGGACGTATGTCTTTATTCAACCTCAAATACTAAACTATACTATGCATCAAGATGTTTTATGCAATTTTAAGGGACATTGAGCGGAATCCAATAAAAGTTCTAATAGTTAAAAATGGTGCTAATTTTGTCCCATCCAACCAGATGTTAGCTTTCAAATGTTAAATAAGATCTGATTGGTTGGGGCAAAATTAGCACCATTTTAAATGATAAGAACTTTTATTGAATCTCCCATTTTGTATCAAAGAACTTGTTCTATTTTATTAAAGATACATTGTTTCATTTTCTAGCCACTAGATGGCTGTCTATGCATTTCACATCCTCTATTTAAGGAACACAGTTTTGCACTTGTTGGTTATGTCTGAAGAAGGTGCCATTTTGACACTGAAACGTGTGAATAAACACCACATGTTATAAGACTGGTGTGCACTGATGATTTGTTCTTATAAGGTATTAATACATATACTGTAGATCTGGTTGGTTTGGGGATACTACATAATATTGAGAATTACTGGTATTAATACATATACTGTAGTTCTGGTTGGTACTGGGATACTATATAATATTGAGAATTACTGGTATTAATACATATACTATAGTTTTGGTTGGTACGGGGATACTATATAATATTGAGAATTACTGATATTAATACATATACTGTAGTTCTGGTTGGTACGGGGATACTATATAATATTGAGAATTAATGGTATTAATACATATACTGTAGTTCTGTTTTTTACAGGGATACTATACAATATTGAGAATTACTGGTTTATATGGACAATAGAGTCATTACGTGTGCACATTTTTTCTGAAGGGTTTAAAGGAAAAGTAAACAATTTACTAGTTTGTATTTTTTTTATAAAGATTAAAGGGAAAGCTTGCCATTTACCATTTTTTTTGCCATTTACCATTACCAAACATAAATCTTTGTGCACAAAATAGTATTTTTAAGACAAAAAGTATGCTTATTTTTCCTTATATACATACACTTACACTATAGATGTATTTGGTCTATAACATTTTTCTTTTTGCCAACATAATGTTACTCTTCATCACTTTTTGTATACAAAAAAATATTCTGTTTCAACCCACTGTACATTTTGTTCATTTTTACATAGTAACATAGTAACATAGTAACATAGTAATTAAGGTTGAATAAAGACATTCGTCCATCAAGTCCAACCTATTCGGTGTTTGTACCTAAGGTGGTAAACAGATGTGGCATATACGGAGAGGTCGAAGAGCGGGCCGGTTGTGTTCGTGAGTCAGGGGGATATCCGCGGAGTTCCGGTGCAGTGTTTCCACTATAAGTATATGCCTTGTTGATACTTACTGTCCCTGACCTTTCTGCTCCTTTGCGCTTTTCGTGGTCTTAGCCTATTTTGCTTGCGACAATCCACGCTTAGTACGGGTTACCCCGACCCCTGTGATGGGGGTTACGCAGAGGCGCCCGTCTTGTGTAAATATCTGGATTTATTACCTATATATTCAGCTTGCTGCCTTACTTGCCATTACATGCTGCTACTTCCAGGCGCCATGAGTGTATTGTTATCTGGGGATGCCCAGAACATTTTTTAGATGTTTATGGTGTATTACCACGTGTTGTGTTTTAAATGTAATAAAGTGATGGTTTACTTTCTTTATGTTGAAGTTCTTTTGTAAATACCTTGATTATATCTATTTTCCCATTATATGTTTGGGAAAGGTGTTTTCCCTATATATGGCTGTAGAGTACTTGAGGGGTTTCCCAGGTTCAGTGTGATTTCCTTTCGGTGGTAACAATACTTAGGTTACCATATTTATTTGTTTGAAGGGGGTATGTCACAAGGTTTTTCGTGTTTGTGTACGACACAAAACTTTGTCGACCATTAAAACTTCAGAGATGTGCAATCTTTACAGGGGGGATCTAGATAGATTGTCAATTGGGCTGCTAAGTGGCAGATGAAATTCAGTGTTAATAAATGTTAAGGTGTGCATTTTGGACTTAAAATACTTGTGCTGCTTATACTATAAATGGCTCTGTGTTAAGTGAATGCCGTTGGAAAGGGATCTTGGAGTTTTTGGGATACAAACTTAAGGAAGCAAGCAGTGCCAGGGCGCAACAGCCAGAGCCAGCATGGTATTGTCTTGTATAAAGAGAGGTATGATTAAAGAAGGAAAATGTAATTAATCCACCCTTACAAAGCATTGTAAGGCTCATTTGGAAATTGCAGTGCAATTTTGAATCCTGTTACAAAAAGGACATCTTTGAAATGGAAAGGGTTCAGAGAAGGGCAACTAATTAATAAGGGATTGGGTGGAGCTTGAATATGAAGAGGATTGGAAAGTTACAATTATATACCTGTGAGAAAAGCGCTTGCGTGGGGAATTGTTACTGTGTATAAATACATTAACGGGCCATACATAAACTATCTGGGGCTTGTTCCCATAGAACATGTCAAGGACACGTGGACATCCCTAAGGCTTGAAGAAAAAAGGTTTGGCTTAAGTTCGAAGGGTTTTTCACTGTGAGAACAGTAAAGCTATGGAACTGTCTTCCAGGGACGTTGTTATGGCAGGTCATTGGTCAGTTTAATAAAAAGCTGGATGAGTTTCTATAAACAGGAATCTTACAAGTTTACTGGTATTGTTCATAAGTAGAGTTGATCCAGGGAAATTTCAGATCGCCACTTACATAAATTTGTTGGGTTGTTTTTTTTGCCTTCCTCTGGATCAACAGTTGGCAGGAATGAGGATATTTCTACATGGGTTGGAACTGGATGGCGTATGTCTTTATTCAAACCTCAAACATACTAAACTATACTATGCATCAAGATGTTTTAGCAATTTTAGGACATTGAGCGGAATCCAATAAAAGTTCTAATAGTTAAAATGGTGCTAATTTTGTCCCATCCAACAGACTGTTAGCTTTCAAATGTTTAAATAAGATCTGATTGGTTGGGGCAAAATTAGCACCATTTTAAATGAAAGAACTTTTATTGAATCTCCCATTTGTATCAAAGAACTTGTTCTATTTTATTAAAGTAACATTGTTTTCATTTTCTAGCCACTAGATGGCTGTCTATGCATTTCACATCCTCTATTTAAGGAACACAGTTTGTGCACTTGTTGTTATGTCTGAAGAAGTGCCATTTGACACTGAACGTGTGAATAACACCACAATTTAAGACTGGTGTGCACTGATGATTTGTTCTTATAAGGTATTAATACATATACTGTAGATCTGGTTGGTTTGGGGTACTACATAATATTGAGAATTACTGGTATTAATACATATACTGTTAGTTCTGGTTTGTACTGGATACTATAATAATATTGAGAATTACTGGTAATAATACATATACTAAGTTTTGGTGGTACGGGGATACTATATAATATTAATTCGATATTAATACATATACTGTAGTTCTGGTTGGTACGATACTATATAATATTGAGAATAATGGTATTAATACATATACTGTAGTCTGTTTTTTACAGGGATACTATACAATATTGAGAATTACTGGTTTTATATTACAATAGAGTCATTACGTGTGCACTTTTTTCTGAAGGGTTTAAAGGAAAGTAAACAATTTACTAGTTTGTATTTTTTTTATAAAGATTAAAGGGAAAGCTTGCCATTTTACCATTTTTTTTGCCATTTACCATTACCAAACATAAATCTTTGTGCACAAAATAGTATTTTTAAGACAAAGTTAATGCTTATTTTTCCTTATATACATACACACTTACCTATAGATGTATTTGGTCTATAACATTTTTCTTTTTGCCAACATAATGTTTACTCTTCATCACTTTTTGTATACAAAAAAATATTCTTTTCAACCCACTGTACATTTTGTTCATTTTTACATAGTAACATAGTAACATAGTAACATAGTAATTAAGGTTAATAAAGACATTCGTCCATCAAGTCCAACCTATTCCCTTTTTTTTTTTTTTTTAACCCTACCTACATTTGATCCAGAGGAAGGCAAAAAACCCCAGCTAAAAAAGGGGGGAAAAAATTCCTTCCTGACTCCAACGGCAATCGGAATATACCTGGATCAACCAGATCTATATGCATTAATACCAGTAATTCTCAATATTTTTAGTTTTAGAAACTTATCCAGGCCTTTTTAAGTTTATTCAATGAACTTGCCATTACACCTCTGCTGGAAACAGTTCCCAGTTTCACACCGTCTCACTGTAAAGAAACCTCTCCTAACTTGAAGATGAACTTCTTTTCTTCCAACCTTAAGGATGTCCACGAGTCCTCTGATATGACCTATTAGTGAACAATGCACCAGAGAGTTCACTGTATGGGCCATTAATATATTTGTATAGGTTATCATGTCCCCCGCAACCGCCGCTTCTCCCAATGTAAACAGCCCTAACTTGTCTAATCTGGCATATTCAAGCCCCTCCATTCCCCTTATTAATTTATTGCCCTTCTCTGAACTGCCTCAATTTCCAAGATGTCCCTTTTGTATATGGGATTCCAAAACTGCACCGCATATTCCAAATGTGGCCTTACCAGTGCCTTGTAAAAGAGGGAGAATAATATTTTCTCTCTTGATTCCATTCCCCTCTTTAACAAGACATATCTTGCTAGCTCTAGCTGTTGTTACCTGGCATTGTTTGCTACAGCTAAGTCTGTTATCTACCAGAACCCCCAAATCTTTTTCCTTTCAGATGCACTTAACACAGAGTTATTTATGGTGTAGGTCACAGGATTATTAAATCCCAAATCATCACCTTACATTTATCACATTGAATCTCATCTGCCATTCTGCTGCCCATTTTGATAATCTATTAGGTCTGCTTGCAGCACTTGCACACATTGGAATTTTCCAAGCTCTGCATAATTTAGTGTCATCAGCAAACACAGAGACCTTGCTCTCAATGCCCCCTTCTAAGTCATTTATAAACAGATTAAACAGAAGCGGCCCCAGTACAGAACCCTGAGGTACTCCGCTTAGAACTTTAGCCCACATAGATGTAGCTCCATTAACCACCACTCTCTGTTTGCGGTCCAATAACCAGTTCTCTATCCATGAACAAATGTTTTCTTCAAGGCCAACAGTCCTCAGTTTATACATTAGTCGCCTATGTGGCACAGTATCAAAGGCTTTTGCAAAATCCAAATATACCACATCCACAGCTGTGCCTGAATCTAACTTCTTACTCACTTCTTCATAAAAACCAATTAAATTTGTCTGGCATGATCTATTTCTCATAAATCCATGCTGACTACTACTAATAAGATGATCTCTGGAGACAAAGTCAAGGATATGATCCCTTAACAAAGTTTCCATCCCCTTCCCTACCACTGATGTTAGGCTTACAGGTCTATAGTTACCAGGCTGTGAACGACTACCTTTTTTGAATATTGGTATTACATTGGCTTTTTTCCAATCCAGCGGCACATCCCCAGACAAAAGCGAATCTGAAAAGATGAGACACAGTGGTCTTGCTAGAACTGAACTAAGCTCTTTTAAAATCCTAGGATGCAATCCATCTGGTCCTGGCGCTTTATTGATATTAACTTTGTCTAATTGATTCCGTACCATATCCTCTGTTATCCAATGTGAAAACTCTTCATTTCCTCCCTGCACATTGTTACAATCCCTACTGTAAGGATTCTCAACAGTAAAAACCGATGTAAAAAAACGGTTTAGCAGATTAGCCTTTTCGGCATCCTCTACAACCACCTCAGCTCCATTATTTAATGGTCCCACATTCTCAGTCCTCATTTTTTTACCATTTATATACTTAAAAAACATCTTGGGGTTGGACTTGCTTTGTTCGGCAATCCGTGTTTCATTTTCTATTTTAGCTAGTTTAATTGCTTTCTTGCACTCTTTATTACAACTTTTGAAGTCCCTGTAAGCCTGTTCTGTGCCTTCTGCTTTCAAAATTTTAAAAGCCCTTTTCTTTTTTTCCATTTCCCTTTTTACCTGAGCATTAAGCCATGCAGGATTGGACCTAATTTTTTTACACTTGTTTCCTAAAGGTACCGATTTGGAAATGTTATAGTTTAATATCCCTTTAAAAGTGGTCCACATCTGCTCAGTATCTTTACCTAGAAACAGTTCCCCCCAGTCTATGAGCAGGAGCGATTCCTTTAAAAGCATAAAATTAGCTTTCCTAAAGTTAAAAGTTTTTGTTAAGCCAGTGCACTTTAGCTTTCTGCAACCTATATTAAATGACACTATATCATGGTCACTATTCCCTAAGCTTCCCATTACCTTCATCTCCAAAATGAGCTCTGGGTTATTAGATATCACTAGATCCAACAACGCATTCTTTCTAGTAGGAACTTCTACCATCTGTGAAAGAAAATGCTCATATAGGAAATTTAAGAACTTTATACCTTTTGAGGTGCTGGCAGTTCCATTACTCCAATCTATTTCAGGGTAGTTAAAATCCCCCATAACCAGAACATGCCCCATACCAGCAGCCTTCGCCAACTGCATATGGAGATTCATTTCCACCTCTTCCCCGGCATTTGGCGGCTTATAACACACTCCAACAATTAATTTACCTACCTTCTTGCTTCCTGTACACAGTTCCACCCATAATGTTTCTGCCGCATCGTTTGCTCCCCCTTCTATTCCATCTTTTAAATTTGGCTTCAATTCCTGTTTAACATACATACATACTCCTCCTCCTTTCTTATTACTCGTTCATGTCTAAATAAAGAGTACCCTTCAATATTTACTGTCCAGTCATGTGAATCATTAAGCCATGATTCTGCTATACCAATTACATCATACCTTTCCTTTAACGCTATTATTTCAAGTTCCTTTTCCAGCCAGACTCCTTGCATTTGTAAACATACATTTTAGATTATCAATTGATTTACTTCCATACATGGTCGTACATGCCTCCTTATCCTCTATGCTCCCCCCTCCTTCTCCTCCCTCCGTTGTGTTACTAGCCCCCAGATCCCTAACTTCTCTATCTACCCCTGTGTAGTTAAACGTTCCCTCCCCCCCCATACCTAGTTTAAAATCTCCTCCAACCCCCTAGCCATCTTCTCCCCCAAAACAGTTGCACCATCACCAAAATATATATTTTGGTGCTACAGTTTTTTTTATGTTGATTTGTCACCAAACCCTTGTGTTTTGCAACCTTCAAATTTCTTTTAGTCCAATAAATATAGTTTTCTAACCAAAATCTTGTATTTTATTGACTAAATCCATGTTTTGTTACCACATAATTTTAGTTCTGTAACCAAAGTTTTGGTTTTATTGACTATGTATATTTTCCTACCACTGAATTTCTTTTGGTCGACTAAATATAGTTTTGTCACCTAAGTGTATTTTTTTGTTAGAAAGTGCACAGCCACACTGTGCTGCAAACGCAATCGCACACAGAATCGAATTTCGTGTGCGCATTTTTTGCTTTTGCGCATGCGTTTTCAGCGCGTTGCTGCGTTTTCAATGATCTGAAAAAATTGCATGTGCAAACACAAAAAAAACGCTACAGTGAGGCCAATCCCTAAATGTATGTTTGGTTCCCACAGAATTTCTTTTGGTGGACTAAATATAATTTTGTTACTAGAGATGGACGCAAAACCGAACTCAAACCCGTGTTCAAGCCGAACTTTATGAGTTCAGACGGATTCGAACTAGTTCGTTTTTCCAGACTCTTGGCTGTATTTTCGATAATTATCCTAAATTCAATAATTATCAAATTTATGGGCCTTTCGCTAACCTTAGCATGTATAGTTCGCTAAGCCTAGCATGTATAGTTCGCTAACCCTAGCATGTATAGTTCGCTAAGCCTAGCATGTATAGTCCGCTAAGCCTAGCATGTATAGTTTGCTAAGCCTAGCATGTATAGTTCGCTAACCCTATCAGTATAGTTTGCTAAGCCTAGCATGTATAGTTCGCTAAGCCTAGCATGTATAGTTCGCTAACCCTAGCATGTATAGTTCGCTAAGCCTAGCATGTATAGTTCGCTAAGCCTAGCATGTATAGTTCGCTAAGCCTAGCATGTATAGTTCGCTAACCCTAGCATGTATAGTTCGCTAACCCTAGCATGTATAGTTCGCTAACCCTAGCATGTATAGTTCGCTAAACCTAGCATGTATAGTTTCGCTAAACCTAGCATGTATTAGTTCCGCTAAGCCTAGCAGTATAGTTCGCTAAGCCTAGCATGTATAGTTCGCTAAGCCTTTAAAGTATCATTGATTTTCGGTAACCCTCTAATATATGGATTGTTTCCTCGAAAGTATCATTCACCTACCCTCGAAAGTATCATTCACCTACCGGAAATGCCGGAAATACGTATTTTCGAAAATTTTCGAAATTACGAGGATTTCTCGTATTTTTGAAGAATTTTTCATTTAATGAGTTTTAATGGTTCCGCTCGTGGATTTTCGAATTTTCCCGAAAATTGGTGGATCCTCGAGCGGACCGGATTTTGTGAAGTTCGGACATCTCTACTTACTGTACATGGCTCTGGGATCTGGAAAATGGTCTGGGGAAAACGTACAAATATCCTAATATACTTTCAAACATCCGCATTCGACAATTATGCCAGAACTTTGAGAATTTAAAAATTTTCGGAAATCCGAATTTAGAATCTGTCTCTGAATCATTTAACAAGGGGTGTTCATTATTATACAAGAGGAATCATGCCCAGAATAGAATGGCAATGATTCCTTGTTGCATACTACAAAAAAGGGGTTAAAAGAAACAACAACTGAGTTTTTTTAAAACTGGAAGAGAATATATAGAATAATTAGGTATGTATAATATAAACAATGAATTTTAAAAATAATTATATTTTTCACTGAACTTTCCCTTTAAAGACAAATTTTTCTAACCACTTTTTTGAGGTATGCAACAAGAAATCGTTACCTCCTTTATATTAAGATAGACGGATTCTAGAAATATTCAGGGAGATTCAATAAAAGTTCTTATTGTTAAAAATGGTGCTAATTTTGTCCCAACCAATCAGATCTTATTTAACATTTGAAAGCTAACATCTGATTCGTTGGGGCAAAATTAGCACCATTTTTAACAATAAGAATTTTTATTAAATAACCCTGATTTGAATTTTCGAAGCTCGAAAGTTCTGGATATTTGTACGTGTTCCTCAGACCATTTCCCAGGTCCCGGAGCCAAGTACAGTAAGTTACCATTGCTTTTTTAATTCAGAGACTGATTCAAGAAATATAAAAACAGAGACACATTCTAGAAACATCGAAAACAGAGACTGATTCTAGAAATATCAAAACAGACAAATTCTAGAAATATCAAAACAGACGATTCTGAAATAGTGACACAGACAGATTCTAGAAATCAAATCATGGAAAATTCTCGAATGTTCGTTAAATAGCTTCTGGAGTGTGCTGGATATGTTTCTATAACTCAAAAATATTGAAAGTTACTGCTATTAATACATACAGTTCTGGTTAATCCAGCGAACCTTTCCGATTGCCATTTGGAGCCAGGAAATCATGGGGGAGATTTAATATGGCCCAAATCCGTCTAAAGCCCACGTTAACCCAAAGAAATTTCGGGTTAACGTGGGTTTTAGATGGATTTTAGAGCACAGCACCATTTCCAAATATTTTTGGAAATAGCACTCTGCTATGGATCCAATGCCGCTACTGAGTTTTGCAAACTTAACGGAACTGTGTGGGCGGCGTTAAAGTCACGTTCGTACCTTAGCCTGATCCCGCGATGCAATACCTGACGTAATCTCGTTTACGTCAGGTAATGTATCATGGGATTGGGCTAAGGTAAGTAACACAGCTCTTTTTTTCCCCTTTTTCAGCTGATTTTTTTTTGTTTTGTTTTGTTGTTATTACTTCACAATGAACCACCATTGGCTGCCTGATGATATGATACTAGGAACTGCCCAAGAAGAACATAGAAGTCAAAATAAATAATATAGATGAGCCCCACTAAAGCCACTTACATTTGAGGTCCTGCCGACAATCTCCACATTTTGGTAGGTCATTCCATAGTCGTTTTTAGATGTTTCTGTCTGTGTTATGTCTTCCCGTAACAGCTCCTTCCTTTAAAACATGAGTAGATCATTGTGTGCCATTTCCTTAGATAGGTAACAGAAATAGCAAGTGACCCAAGGAGAAGAAGCCATGATAGGTCCAGTAGTAGAATCTAACTGGGTATTGATAACTGGAGCAATAAAATGTTTTATTCCTGATTAATTAACATTTGAATCCATTCTATGAGACCAACATGATCTTTAATTTAATTTTGGAGGGTGGACATTCCCTTTAATTTGGTGGACATTCCCTTTAATTTGTGTATCACATCTCTGCCTCTATACTTGAGAGGCCAATGGCTCCACGTTTTTTCCCCATGGTTTAGATTGTGATGTGTTACTAACATATTTGCACCACAAGCCATTTGCTTTGATTATCCTGATCAAATTAATTGTTAGTTACTGTACTATAAATGGCTCTTTTATGCACTAAGATGTGTTATTTTATCTAGTAATGTAAGTATTGTTGATATTAATTAAAGGGATATTTTCTCCCCCCACACCTCTACTGTAATGCTGTCCTTAAAATCATTTTATGCAATAAAAAAATGTGTAGGAAAACCCACTAGGCTTCACCCCCAAAGTCCTGCCCCCTTCTGGCATCTTTATTCCAATTAGAAGGCAACCTGAGTTAGCACTGCTATCAATGGGATACTAACTTTCTCTTCCATCTGGTTATAAGGATCATCATTGACACCAGAATGAGAAATAAAATGCAAATTCCTGCAACCAGGGATATTATTAGATTGTCCTCTCTCGGCAGGACACCTGCAAAAGCAAAGAATGGAATTATTTTAACAATTTACATAAGGCCACATAAGCAATATTTGCCTTTTGTTTGGGGTTTCTATGAATTCTTATTTGTTTCTAATTCAGTCTTCAAGATAATTGCTGATATTTCCCATTTTGGATGCATTCTAATTGTGCTGTTAAACCTGTACTGGGTTGCAGTTGGGCATCCAGCTGGCGCCATTCATAGAACACAGAAAGGCTGTTGGGAGCACAGCTTGCAAATGGAGTTTATTGGGTAGAAGTTGCTCCAAGGGATGCAACAGTGTTGAATCTATAAACTAAAGTCTTTTGGCTTTGGAAAACACATTTGTACATGGATAGAGATTGGTTGATGGATCAGGAGTAGTTGTCAATGAAGCTACATCCATGTGGAGTGCCTCAGGGTTCTGTACTGGGGACGCTTCTGTTTAATCTGTTTATAAATGACTTAGAAGGGGCATTGAGAGCAAGGTCTCTGTGTTTGCTGATGACACTAAACTATGCAGAGCTTTGGAAACTTCCAATGATGTGCAAGTGCTGCAAGCAGACCTAGATAGATTATCAAATGGGCAGCAGAATGGCAGATGAGATTCAATGTTGATAAATGTAAGGTGATGCATTTGGGGTTTAATAATCCCTGTGCCACCTACACCATAAATAACTCTGTGTGAGTAGACTTCGGTAACGGACTTTCTATGAGTGCCATTTACTGGGATTATTTTAAATCTTGCTCTAGATCAAGAGGCATCATGGGTAGGGTAGAAAGGTTAAACTACTGGATTTACTGAAAACTGTTGACGTTGGGTGTAGCATGTGATAACACAGGACTAGAGCTGTGAAACGTGAAAAGCTTTATTTTTAGACAAAAATCGCGGGAAACGTGGGAAAATGTGTCAGTGTGGCCTAGACATAAAATTGTCTTTTGATTCTGCAAAATAATAATAATAATAATTCCCCAGGTGAAGTTTGGTTTCTTATGGTTTTGCTCAGTATCTATAAATTTCCTAACCACAGAAATCCACAGACATATTAACAACTTTTACCTGTCAAGTCTACATAAGTTATTTTATTCTTATTGTGGATTTATATAGAGCCAACATACAAGAGTAGTGCAAATAATACAAAGTGCAAAAAATTGAAGTGCTGGTCAGCAGCATTCAGTGTGGTAAGTTACAGCATTACTGTGGTACAATAGGATGGAGGGCCCTGCCCAAGAGCTTACAGTCTAGAGGAGATGGGGATGAGACATAAGGTGACAGATCAGCCTAGACTGTAAGGTTACAATCTGGACCTGGACACTTCTACCCCTCTTATGACCATCACAGACCGACTAGTTATAATCCACTGACAACTTAGTTACAGATACTGATCTGTCACCTATGTTCCATCCCCATCTCCTCTAGACTGTAAGGTTACAATCTGGACCTGGACACTTCTACCCCCTTACTGACCATCACAGACCGACTAGTTATATCCACTGACAACTTGTTACAGATACTGATCTGTCACCTTATGTCTCATCCCATCTCCTCTAGACTGTAAGGTTACAATCTGGACCTGGACACTTCTACCCCTCTTACTGACCCATCACAGACCGACTAGTTATAATCCACTGACAACCTATTACAGATTACTGTCTATTTTAGCTAGTTTAATTGCTTTCTTGCACTCTTTATTACAACTTTTGAAGTCCTGAAGCCGTTCTGTGCTTCTGCTTTTAAAATTTTAAAGCCTTTTCTTTTTTTTCCATTTCCCTTTTTACCTGAGCATTAAGCCATGCAGGAGTGGACCTAATTTTTTTACACTTGTTTCCTAAAGGTACCGATTTGGAAATGTTATAGTTTAATCCCTTTAAAAGTGGTCCACATCTGTCAGTATCTTTACCGAAACAGTTCCCCCCAGTTCTATGAGCGGAGCGATTCCTTTAAAAGCATAAAATTAGCTTTCCTAAAGTTAAAAGTTTTTGTTAAGCCAGTGCACTTTAGTTTTCTGCAACCTATATTAAATGACACTATATCATGGTCACTATTCCCAGCTTCCCATTACCTCATCTCCAAAATGAGCTCTGGGTTATTAGATATCACCAGATCCAACAACGCATTCTTTCTAGTAGGAACTTCTACCATCTTGAAAGAAAATGCTCATATAGGAAAATTTAAGAACTTTATACCTTTTGAGTGCGGCAGTTCCATTACTCCAATCTATTTCAGGGTAGTTAAATCCCCATAACCAGAACATGCCCCATACCAGCAGCCTTCGCCAACTGCATATGGAGATTCATTTCCACCTCTTCCCCGGCATTTGGCGGCTTATAACACACCTCCAACAATTAATTTCCCACCTTCTTGCTTCCTGTACACAGTCATCCACCCTAATGTTTCTGCCGCATCGTTTGCTCCCCCTTCTATTCCATCTTTTAAATTTGGCTTCAATTCCTGTTTAACATACATACATACTCCTCCTCCTTTCTTATTAACCGGTCATGTCTAAATAAAGAGTACCCTCAATATTTACTGTCCAGTCATTGAATCATTAAGCCATGATTCTGCTATACCAATTACATCATACCTTTCCTTTAACGCTATTATTTCAAGTTCGCCGGTTTTTTCAGCCAGACTCCTTGCATTTGTAAACATACATTTTGATTATCAATTGATATTACTTCCATACATGGTTACATGCCTCCTTATCCTCTATGCTCCCCCCTCCTTCTCCTCCCTCCGTGTGTTACTAGCCCCAGATCCCTAACTTCTCTATCTACCCTGTGTAGTTAAACGTTCCCTCCCCCCCCATACCTAGTTTAAAATCCCTCCAACCCCCTAGCCATCTTCTCCCCCCAAAACGTTGCACCATCACCAAAATATTATTTTGGTTGCTACAGTTTTTTTTATGTTGATTTGTCACCAAACCCTTGTGTTTTGCAACCTTCAAATTTCTTTTAGTCCAATAAATATAGTTTTCTAACCAAAATCTTGTATTTTATTGACTAAATCCATGTTTTGTTACCACAAATTTTAGTTCTGTAACCAAAGTTTTGGTTTTATTGACTATGTATATTTTCCTACCACTGATTTCTTTTGGTCGACTAATATAGTTTTGTCACCTAAGTGTATTTTTTTGTTAAAAGTGCACAGCCACACTGTGCTGAAAACGCAATCGCACACAGAATCGAATTTCGTGTGCGCATTTTTTGCTTTTGCCATGCTTTTTCAGCGCGTTGCTGCGTTTTCAATGATCTGAAAAAATTGCATGTGCAAACCACAAAAAAACGCTACAGTGAGGCCAATCCCTAAATGTATGTTTGGTTCCCACAGAATTTCTTTGGTGACTAAATATAATTTTGTTACTAGAGATGGACGCAAAACCGAACTCAAACCCGTGTTCAACCGAACTTTATGAGTTCAGACGGATTCGAACTAGTTCGTTTTTCCAGACTCTTGGCTGTATTTTCGATAATATCCTAAATTCAATAATTATCAAATTTATGGCCTTTCGCTAACCTTAGCATGTATAGTTCGCTAAGCCTAGCATGTATAGTTCGCTAACCCTACATGTATAGTTCGCTAAGCCTACATGTATAGTCCGCTAAGCCTAGCATGTATGTTTGCTAAGCCTAGCATGTTAGTTCGCTAAGCCTGCATGTATAGTTCGCTAACCCTAGCATGTATAGTTTGCTAAGCCTACATGTCATCGCTAGCTATAGTTCGCTAGCCTAGCATGTTTAGTTCGCTAAGCCTAGCATGTTTTAGTTCGCTAACCCTAGCATGTATAGTTCGCTAGCCTAGCATGTATAGTTCGCTAAGCCTAGCATGTATAGTTCGCTAAGCCTACATTATAGCGCACTAGTGGTCCTAACCTGCTGTATAGTTCGCTAACCCAGCATGTATAGTTCCTAACCTAGCATGTATAGTTCGCTAAACCTAGCATGTATAGTCCGCTAAGCCTAGCATGTATAGTTCGCTAACCCTAGCATGTATAGTTCGCTAAGCCTAGCATGTATAGTTCGCTAAGCCTTTAAAGTATCATTGATTTTCGGTAACCCTCTAATATATGGATTGTTTCCTCGAAAGTATCATTCACCTACCCTCGAAAGTATCATTCACCTACCGGAAATGCCGGAAATACGTATTTTCGAAATTTTCGAAATACGAGGATTTCTCGTATTTTTGAAGAATTTTTCATTTAATGAGTTTTAATGTTTCCTGCTGTGATTTTCGAATTTTCCCGAAAATTGGTGGATCCTCGAGCGGACCGGATTTTGTGAAGTTCGGACATCTCTACTTACTGTACAGGCTCTGGGATCTGGAAAATGGTCTGGGAAAACGTACAAATATCCTAATATATCAAACATCCGCATTCGACAATTATGCCAGAATTTGAGAATTTAAAAATTTTCGGAAATCCGAATTTAAATCTGCTCTGAATCATTACAAGGGGTGTTTCATTATTATACAGAGGAATCATGCCCAGAATAGAATGGCAATGATTCCTTGTTCATACTACAAAAAGGGGTTAAAAAGAACAACAACTGAGTTTTTTTAAACTGGAGAGAATATATAGAATTTAGGTATGTTAATATAAACATGAATTTTAAAAATAATTTATTTTTCACTGAACTTTCCCTTTAAGACAAATTTTTCTAACCACTTTTTGAGGTATGCAACAAGAAATCGTTACCTCCTTTATATTAAGATAACGGATTCTAGAAATATTCAGGGAGATTCATAAAAGTTCTTATTGTTAAAAATGGTCTAATTTTGTCCCAACCAATCAGATCTATTTAACATTTAAAAGCTAACATCTGATTCGTTGGGGCAAAATTAGCACCATTTTTAACAATAAGAATTTTTATTAAATAACCCTGATTTGAATTTTCGAAGCTCGAAAGTTCTGGATATTTGTACGTGTTCCTCAGACCATTTCCCAGGTCCCGGAGCCAAGTACAGTAAGTTACCATTGCTTTTTTAATTCAGAGACTGATTCAAGAAAATAAAAACAGAGACACATTCTAGAAACATCGAAAACAGAGACTGATTCTAGAAATATCAAAACAGACATTCTAGAAATATCAAAACAGACGATTCTGAAATATGACACAGACAGATTCTAGAAATCAAATCATGGAAAATTCTCGAATGTTCGTTAAATGCTTCTGGAGTGTGCTGATAGTTTTCTATAACTCAAAAATATTGAAAGTTACTTCATTAATACATACAGTTCTGGTTAATCCAGCGAACCTTTCCGATTGCCATTTGGAGCCAGAAACATGGGGGAGATTTAATATGGCCCAAATCCGTCTAACCCACCGTTAACCCAAAGAAATTTCGGTTAACGTGGGTTTTAGATGGATTTTAGAGCAAGCACCATTCCAATATTTTTGGAAATAGCACTCGCTATGGATCCAATGCCGCTACTGAGTTTTGCAAACTTAACGGAACTGTGTGGGCGGCGTTAATCACGTTCGTACCTTAGCCTGATCCCGCATGCAATAACCTACGTAATCTCGTTTACGTCAGGTAATGTATCATGGGATTGGGCTAAGGTAATAACACAGCTCTTTTTTTCCCCTTTTTCAGCTGATTTTTTTTTTTTTTGTTTGTGTTGTTATTACTTCACAATGAACCACCATTGGCTGCCTGATGATATGCTACGAGAACTCCCAAGAAGAACATAGAAGTCAAAATAAATATATAGATGAGCCCCACTAAACCACTTACATTTGAGGTCCTGCCGACAATCTCCACATTTTGGTAGGTCATTCCATAGTCGTTTTTAGATGTTTCTGTCTGTGTTATGTCTTCCCTAACAGCTCCTTCCTTTAAACATGAGTAGATCATTGTGTGCCATTTCCTTAGATATGGTAACAAAATAGCAAGTGACCCAAGGAGAAGAAGCCATGATAGGTCCAGTATAGAATCTAACTGGGTATTGATAACTGGAGCAATAAAATGTTTTATTCCTGATTATTAACATTTGAATCCATTCTATGAGACAACATGATCTTTAATTTAATTTTGGAGGGTGGACATTCCCTTTAATTTGGTGGACATTCCCTTTAATTTGTGTACACACTCTGCCTCTATACTTGAGAGGCCAATGGCTCCACGTTTTTTCCCCATGGTTTAGATTGTGATGTGTTACTACATATTTGCACCACAAGCCATTTGCTTTGATTATCCTATCGATCAATTAATTGTTAGTTACTGTACTATAATGGCTCTTTTATGCACTAAGATGTGTTATTTTATCTAGTAATGTAGTATGTTGATATTAATATAAAGGGATATTTTCCTCCCCCCACACCTCTACTGTAATCTGTCCTTAAAATCATTTTATGCAATAAAAAAATGTGTAGGAAACCCCACTAGGCTTCACCCCAAAGTCCTGCCCCTTCTGGCATCTTTATTCCAATTAGAAGGCAACCGAGTTAGCACTGCTATCAATGGGATACTAACTTTCTCTTCCATCTGGTTATAAGGACATCATTGACACCAGAATAGAAATAAAATGCAAATTCCTGCAACCAGGGATATTATTAGATTGTCCTCTCTCGGCAGGACACCTGCAAAAGCAAAAATGGAATTATTTTAACAATTTACATAAGGCCACATAAGCAATATTTCCTTTTGTTTGGGGTTTCTATGAATTCTTATTTGTTTCTAATTCAGTCTTCAAGATAATTGCTGATATTTCCATTTTGATGCATTCTAATTGTGCTGTTAAACCTGTACTGGGTTGCAGTTGGGCATCCAGCTGGCGCCATTCATAGAACACAGAAAGGCTGTTGGGAGCACAGCTTGCAAATGGAGTTTATTGGGTAGAAGTTGCTCCAAGGGATGCAACAGTGTTGAATCTATAAACTAAAGTCTTTTGGCTTTGAAAACACATTTGTACATGGATGAGATTGGTTGATGATCAGGAGTAGTTGTCAATGAGCTACATCCATGTGGAGTGCCTCAGGTTCTGTACTGGGGACGCTTCTTTTTAATCTGTTTATAAATGACTTAGAAGGGGCATTGAGAGCAAGGTCTCTTGTTTGCTGATGACCTAAACTATGCAGAGCTTGGAAACTTCCAATGATGTGCAGTGCTGCAAGCAGACCTGATAGATTACAAAATGGCAGCAGAATGGCAATGAGATTCAATGTTTGATAATGTGGTGGGATGCATTTGGGGTTTAATAATCCCTGTGCCACCTACACCATAAATAACTCTGTGTAGTAGACTTCGGTAACGGACTTTCTATGAGTGCCATTTACTGGGATTATTTAAATTTGCTCTAGATCAAGAGGCATCATGGTAGGGTAGAAATGTTAAACTACTGGATTTACTGAAAACTGTTGACGTTGGGTGTAGCATGTGATAACACAGGACTAGAGCTGTAAACGTGAAAAGCTTTATTTTTAGACAAATCGCGGGAAACGTGGGAAAATGTGTCATTGTGGCCTAACATAAATTGTCTTTTGATTCTGCAAAATAATAATAATATAATTCCCCAGGTGAAGTTTGGTTTCTTATGGTTTTGCTCAGTATCTATAAATTTCCTAACCACAGAAATCCACAGACTATTAACAACTTTTACCTTTCAAGTCTACATAAGTTATTTTATTCTTATTGTGGATTTATATAGAGCCAACATACAAGAGTAGTGCAAATAATACAAATGCAAAAAATTGAAGTGCTGGTCAGCAGCATTCAGTGTGGTAAGTTACAGCATTACTGTGGTACAATAGGATGAGGGCCCTGCCCAAGAGCTTACAGTCTAGAGGAGATGGGGATGAGACATAAGGTGACAGATCAGTATCTGTAACTAGGTTGTCAGTGGATTATACTATCGGTCCTGTGTGGGTCAGTAAGAGGGGTAAGAAGTGTCCAGGTCCAGATTGTAACCTTTCAGTCTAGAGGAGATGGTGATGAGACATAAGGTGACAGATCAGTATCTGTAACTAAGTTGTCAGTGATATAACTAGTCGGTCTGTGATGGGTCAGTAAGAGGGGTAGGAGTGTCCAGGCCCAGATTGTAACCTTACAGTCTAGAGGAGATGGGGATGAGACATAAGGTGACAGATCAGTATCTGTAACTAAGTTGTCAGTGGATTATAACTAGTCGGTCTGTGATGGGTCAGTAAGAGGGGTAGAAGTGTCCAGGTCCAGATTGTAACCTTACAGTCTAGAGGAGATGGGGATGAGACATAAGGTGACAGATCATGTATCTGTAACTAGGTGTCAGTGGTTATACTAGTCGGTCGTGATGGGTCAGTAGAGGGGTAGAGTGTCCAGGTCCAGATTGACCTTTCAGTCTAGAGGAGATGGGATGAGACATAAGGTGACAGATCAGTATCTGTAACTAGTTGTCAGTGTGATTATAACTAGTCGTCTGTGATGGGTCAGTAAGAGGGTAGAAGTGTCCAGGTCCAGATTGTAACCTTACAGTCTAGAGGATGGGATGAGACATAAGGTGACAGATCAGTATCTGTAACTAAGTTGTCAGTGGATTATAACTAGTCGGTCTGTGATGGGTCAGTAAGAGGGGTAGAAAGTGTCCAGGTCCAGATTGTAACCTTCAGTCTAAGGAGATGGGGATGGACATAGGTGACAGATCAGTATCTGTAACTAAGTGTCAGTGGATTATAACTAGTCGGGTCTGTGATGGGTCAGTAAAGGGTAGAAGTGTCCAGGTCCAGATTGTACCCTTACAGTCTAGAGGATGGGGATGAGACATAGGTGACAGATCAGTATCTGTAACTAAGTTGTCAGTGGATTATAACTAGTCGTCTGTGATGGGTCAGTAAGAGGGTAGAAGTGTCCATGTCCAGATTGTAACCTTACATCTAGAGGAGATGGGATGAGACATAAGGTGACAGATCATGTCTGTAACTAAGTTGTCAGTGGATTATAACTAGTCGGTCTGTGATGGGTCAGTAAGGGGGTAGAAGTGTCCAGGTCCCAGATTGTAAACCTTTCAGTCTAGAGGAGATGGGATGGACATAAGTGACAGATCAGTATCTTACACTAAGTTGTCGTGGATTATAACTAGTCGGTCTGTGATGGTTCAGTAAGAGGGGTAGAAGTGTCCAGGTCCAGATTGTAACCTTACAGTCTAGAGGAGATGGGGATGAGACATAAGGTGACAGATCAGTATCTGTAACTAAGTTGTCAGTGTATAACTAGTCGGTCTGTGATGGTCAGTAGAGGGGTAGAAGTGTCCAGGTCCAGATTGTAACCTTTCAGTCTAGAGGAGATGGGGAGAGACATAAGGTGACAGATCAGTATCTGTAACTAAGTTGTCGTGGGTTATAACTAGTCGGTCTGTGATGGGTCAGTAAGAGGGTTAGAAGTGTCCAGGTCCAGATTGTAACCTTACAGTCTAGAGTGAATGGGGATGAGACATAAGGTGACAGATCAGTAGCTGTAACTAAGTTGTCATTGGATTATAACTAGTGTCTGTGATGGGTCAGTAAAGGGGTAGAAGTGTCCAGGTCCAGATTGTAACCTTACAGTCTAGAGGAGATGGGGATGACATAAGGTGACAGATCAGTACTGTAACTAAGTTGTCTGTGATTATAACTAGTCGGTCTGTGATGGGCAGTAAGAGGGTAGAAGTGTCCAGGTCCAGATTGTAACCTTACAGTCTAGAGGAGATGGGGATGATGACATAAGGTGACAGATCAGTATCTGTAACTAAGTTGTCAGTGGATTATAACTAGTCGGTCTGTTGGGTCAGTAAGAGGGGTAGAAGTGTCCAGGTCCAGATTGTAACCTTACAGTCTAGAGGAGATGGGTGAGATAAGGTGACAGATCAGTATCTGTAACTAATTTCAGTGTTATAACTAGTCGGTCTGTGATGGGTCAGTAAGAGGGGTAGAAGTGTCCAGGTCCAGATTGTAACCTTACGTCTAGAGGAGATGGGGATGAGACATAAGGTGACAGATCAGTATCTGTAACTAAGTTGTCATTGGATTATAACTAGTCGGTCTGTGATGGTCAGTAAGAGGGTAGAAGTGTCCAGGTCCAGATTGTAACCTTACAGTCTAGAGGAGATGGGGATGAGACATAAGGTGACAGATCAGTATCTGTAACTAGGTTGTCAGTGGATTATAACTAGTCGGTCTGTGATGGGTCAGTAAGAGGGGTAGAAGTGTCCAGGTCCAGATTGTAACCTTACAGTCTAGAGGAGATGGGGATGAGACATAGGTGACAGATCAGTATCTGTACTAAGTTGTCTGTGGATTATAACTGTCGGTCTGTGATGGGTCAGTAAGAGGGTAGAAGTGTCCAGCCCAGATTGTAACCTTACAGTCTGAGAGATGGGGATGAGACATAAGGTGACAGATCAGTATCTGTAACTAAGTTGTCGGGGATTATAACTAGTCGGTCTTGTGATGGGTCAGTAAGAGGGGTAGAAGTGTCCAGGTCCAGATTGTAACCTTACAGTCTAGAGGAGATGGGGATGAACATAAGGTGACAGATCAGTACTGTACTAAGTATCAGTGGATTATAACTAGTCGGTCTGTGATGGGTCAGTAAGAGGGGTAGAGAGTGTCCAGGTCCAGATTGTAACCTTACAGTCTAGAGGAGATGGGATGAGACATAAGGTGACAGATCAGTATCTGTAACTAAGTTGTCAGTGGATTATAACTAGTCGGTCTGTGATGGGTCAGATAAGAGGGGTAGAAGTGTCCAGGTCCAATTGTAACCTTACAGTCTAGAGGAGATGGGGATGAGACATAGGTGACAGATCAGTACTGTAACTAAGTTGTCAGTGGATTATAATCAGTCGGTCTGTGATGGGTCAGTAAGAGGGGTAGGAAGTGTCCGGCCTCAGATTGTAACTTACAGTCTAGAGGAGATGGGGATGAGACATAAGGTCAGATCAGTATCTGTAACTAGTTGTCGTGGATTATAACTAGTCGTGTCTGTGATGGGTCAGTAAGAGGGTAGAGTGTCCAGGTCCAGATTGTAACCTTACAGTCTAGAGAGATGGGGATGGACATAAGGTGACAGATCAGTATCTGTAACAAGTTGTCTGTGATTATAACAGTCGTCTGTGATGGGTCGTAAGGGGTAGAAGTGTCCAGGTCAGATTGTAACCGTACACAGTCTAAGGAGATGGGGATGAGACATAAGGTGACAGATCAGTATCTGTAACTAAGTTTCAGTGGATTATAACTAGTCGGTCTGTGATGGGTCAGAAGAGGGGTAGAAGTGTCCAGGTCCAGATTGTAACCTTACAGTCTAGAGGAGATGGGATGAACAAGGTGACAGATCAGTATCTGAACTAGTTGTCAGTGGATTATAACTAGTCGTCTGTGATGGGTCAGTAAGGGGGGTAGAAGTGTCCAGGTCCAGATTGTAACCTTACAGTCTAGAGAGATGGGGATGAGACACAAGGTGACGATCAGTATGCTGTACTAAGTTGTCAGTGGATTATAACTAGTCGTTCTGTGATGGGTCAGTAAGAGGGGTAAGAGTGTCCAGGCCAGATTGGTAACCTTACAGTCTAGAGGAGATGGGATGAGATAAGGTGACAGATCAGTATCTGTAACTAAGTTGTCAGTGGTTATAACTAGTCAGTCTGTGATGGGTCAGTAAGAGGGGTGAAAGTGTCCAGGTCCAGATTGTAACTTCTTACAGTCTAGAGGAGATGGGGATGAGACATAAGGTGACAGATCAGTACTGTAACTAAGTTGTCAGTGGATATATAACTAGTCAGTCTGTGATGGGTCAGTAAGAGGGGTAGAAGTGTCCAGGTCCAGATTGTAACTTTACAGTCTAGAGGAGATGGGATACATAAGTGACAGATCAGTATCTGTAACTAAGTTGTCAGTGGATTATAACTAGTCGTCTGTGATGGGTCAGTAAGAGGGGTAGAGATGTCCAGGTCCAGATTGTAACCTTACGTCTAAGGAGATGGGGATGAATATAAGGTGCAGATCAGTATCTGTAACTAAGTTGTTCAGTGGATATAAACTAGTCGGTCTTTGTGGGTCAGTAAGAGGGGTAGAAGGTGTCCAGGTCCAGATTGTAACCTTACCAGTCTAAGGAGATGGGGTGAGACATAAGGTGACAGATCAGTATCGTACTAGTTGTCAGTGGATTATAACTAGTCGGTCTGTGATGGGTCAGTAAGAGGGGTAGAAGTGTCCAGGTCCAGATTGTAACCTTACAGTCTAGAGGGATGGGGATGAGAATAGGTGACAGATCAATCTGTAACTAAGTTGTCAGTGGATTATAACTAGTCGGTCTGTGATGGGTCGTAAGAGGGGTAGAAGTGTCCAGGTCCGATTTGTAACCTTACAGTCTAGAGAGATGGGATGAGACATAAGGTGACAGATCAGTATGCTGTAACTAAGTTGTCAGTGGATTATACTAGTCGGTCTGTGATGGGTCAGTAAGAGGGGTAGAAGTGTCCAGGTCAGATGTAACCTTGCCTGAAGAGGTGAGTTTTGAGGTTGCGTTTGAAGATATGAAGTGATGGCACACTTCAAGTGTGCCATTCACAGTTTCTTTGCTTGTGTTTATATATTTTTACCAGTAACTGTAGGCATTTATATATTTACCAGTCACCGTGGACATTTATAGATTTACCAGTCACTGTGAGCATTTATAGATTTACCAGTCACTGTGGGTGCTTATATATTACAGGACTGTGGCTGTATATTATACCAGTCACTGTGGGCATTTATATATTTACCAGTCATCGTGGAATTTATAGATTTATCAGTCACTGTGGGCATTTATAGATTTACCAGTCACTGTGGACACATATATATTTACCAGTCACCGAGGACATTTATATATTTACCAGTCACTGGTGGGCATTTATAGATTTACCAGTCACTATGGGTGTTTATATATTTACCAGTCACTGTGGGTGTTTATATATTTACCAGTCACTGTGGACATTTATATATTTACCAGTCACCGTGGACATTTATAGATTTACCAGTCACTGTGGGCATTTATAGATTTACCAGTCACTGTGGACACATATATATTTACCAGTCACCGAGGACATTTATATATTTACCAGTCACTGTGGGCATTTATAGATTTACCAGTCACTATGGGTTGTTATATATTTACCAGTCACTGTGGGGTGTTTATATATTTACCAGTCACTGTGGACATTTATATATTTACCAGTCACCGTGGACATTTATAGATTTACCAGTCACTGTGGGCTTTATAGATTTACCAGTCACTATGGGTGTTTATATATTTATCAGTCACTGTGGGTGTTTATATATTTATCAGTCACCGTGGGCATTTATAGATTTACCAGTCACTGTGGGTGTTTATATATTTATCAGTCACATGTAAAATATCAGTTTGGGGGTAGACATGCCCTTTAAAGGCAACAGGGGACAATAATTTTCAAAAGTGGCAGTAGACTACGTGGTTATTTTTAGGTTCACTCTCACCTGTGATGTTAATAATGATGGATCTATCAGACTGTCCGTGGTTATTTTTGGCTCTGCATATGTATTCTCCATTGTTATCTATTGCTACATGGTTAATAAACAGTAACCCATTATTATTTGTTGTATTGTATTGACCAGGCATTGTCCAGAAGAAGGAAGCTGGTGGGTTACTATTGGCAGCGCAGAGGAGAGACAATGAGGATCCCACTGGGATGGAGTAATTATGTAACATTGGACAACCTAGAAAGTAATACAGAAAACAATAAATCACCCAGACTGGTCTTTTTCCATAACTGTTTCATCACCTTAGTACAGGGGTGTCAAACTCAATCACATAAGGGGTGAAAATCAAAAAGACAGGCTAAGAATGGGCCAAATATTAGTATTAAGATACGTAGCAGGTGTAGGATTGGGATTCTATAACATTTGTGCCTAGTGCTGGGCTCAGCAGGGAAAGTGTGAAGCACACTGGGTGATAAGGTGCTAATGTGGAACACCCACCTTACTGTTCTGGCGTGGTAATGGAGCGGCCACCTCCAATTGAATTCCCTTTATCCCCAGCACTAGTGGGGGACTAGAACTCAAACCTGAACCTGAGTTCGAGTCGGATTTAACGAGTTTGGAGGAACCTGGACCTTTTGGATTTCAAAGGCTGAACTTTCCAAACTCGCTGACATTTTTTTCCGACAATCCTCGAACGCTCAAAGATTTTCGAATTTGTAAATTACCGAACAGGCGACAAACCTGCAGCCGGATGTTAGGGGGTCCTGCAACTAATCACCTGAAGAAGGGGGTATCCCCCCGAAACGTTGTGACGTGTGATGTGTGGATCACAATAAAATTGTTATAATTTCTTGGAGTGCGACCCTCTATTGCCTTTTTCCTGTTAAACTACTGGTTCCAAAGGGAAGAACCCACGAGGCGTCTGCACCCACAGTTGGATAGAGTGCACCTCCACCATTGTTTATCTGTTTGGTCCTGCAACTAAACCTGGGATCCACCTCAACAGCACTGATAAGGGCTTTTGTGGCCCCGGGAAGGGCCTTTTGGGGCTTAAGTTGTCCCGCAGTTCGAACCGGGACCCCCCTCCCAAGGCCACCGGCACTTATAAGCAGCCTTGTGGCAATGACAAGTGCCTTTGTTGGGGTCCTGCTGTTCGAAACCAGACCCCCATTGGTCAAATCCAATTGCAATAGGTTAAGATTTCAATCCTAACAATCACATGATCACACATTAAGCAATCACAATTGGATTTGATCCTTTAGCAAACCTATATAAAGAGGTGCAACCCCCCCGCGGAACTCAAAAGACATCGAAGTGATCACTGAAGAAAGTAGAAGAAAGAAGGGGGGCCAGAAAAAATGGCCAGATGGACCAGATTCACCCCGCGGGCCTCGAATTTGACATATGTGCCTTAGCACTTAAGCCTAAAATAATTCCCTGTAGCACCTTCATGCAAAGATACAGTATCTAGACCATTGGATACATTAAATTAGCATTGCTTGGGCAGTTTTAGCAAAATATTTTTTTTGTCATAAAACTAATGTTGCTATAGATAGACATGATAGAGATGGCGTTTCCTTATCTGCTGACATCACAGGATGGATGTAATAACATCCAGTGATGTAATAAAACTGCACTAATTTAACATGAAGTCATGTCAAATTTTGGGTTATTAAAAGTTAATTAATTATTACGAGAAATGTATAAATTGATATTACTATTTGTGGGGAGTTCATATGGACCAAGTTCAGTTACTGAACTCTAAATGTTCTTTAAGTGAAACTATAGGACTGTGTAACATTACCTTTTCCCTCGTTTATACAGATTCTGGTTTGTTTGGGGGCATCTGAAATACAAAATAGGAATCCGATACAATAAAGTAAAAACTACAAATAGAAAAATAGAACAAAAATACATATTTCAGTATTAATGTTAACACCACCATTGTAAAAGATGGGGAAAGTTTACAAGCTCGATGAATATGAGCTAAAGGCAAAGTAAAGGTTGAAAACAACTTTTCCTCCTTGCATTAACCATTTTTAGCTGAATAAAACAGTGTACTGTATAAATTGCCTTTATATACAGTATGTTGTAACATCGCAGAAACATTGGCAGGTAGGTTAACTGGTGTTTGGTCTGCATTAGATTAACAAGACTTCACAGATTCACTGGGTCGGGTCCAAACCAGTGTTCCCTCTGCACAGACACAACTCTGCATTCCTGCTTTCACAGCTTAAAATGGAGAGAACACAAAAATAAGGGTAACTATAGATAATACGGTACGTAGTGCACTATCAGGGTTATTCAATAAAATCTTATTGTTTAAAATGGTCCTAATTTTGCCCCAACCAATCAGATGTTAGCTTTCAAATGCTAAATAAGACCTGATTGGCTGGGGCAAATTTAGCACCATTTTAAACGATAAGAACTTTTATTGAATCTCCCTGAATATTTGATGTTGTATTTGTACAGATGATATATACAGTATATGTGCCACTTTTCTCTTTACATACGGAGATGGAGACTTGTCACCTTTGGCATTAAATATTTTCTTAAAATAATTCTCATTTGTTATAAAGGGGAAGTGTCAATCAAAAAAATCTAAAAAGCTTTTACTGTAAGTGATGTTACAATAACACAGCAATGTTTTGGATCATTACTTTGGAAATACATTATCTATTGGTGTATAGGAGATTTGATCATTTGTGTTAATTAAATAACTGACTATTAAGTGGATTTTACCACCCAATATATAATAATAACTTACATTCCACAGAGACCCTGACCATGCTGTTGACTGTACCCAAAGGATTTCTAGCTGAACATCTGTAAGTAGCAGCGTCAGACTGTGATACATTGTGTAGCCCAAGAGTCAGACTCTTTGTGTTTGATCCATTTGTAACAATAACATCTTCTCTGCTCCAGGTGATATCAGCCTTAGGGTTACTGTCCACTTCACATTGGATAGATGTGGAGTTTCCTTCTAATACACCTATAAGGGTGTTCTGGATTTCCCCAAACCCTGAAACAAGACTCAGACACTGTACACTACATATTGGATGGATTATAGTTATGGTATCTATAAAGGGTAAGAAAAGTGCATGAACAGAGACAGACTGTGATGTAATGTGTTCCAGTGCTATAGGTTTATATTTAAAACTGCTCAAAGATAACATTTACTGAGGGACCAAGTAAGTTAGGGAGAGTTTTCATCACAGCTCCCTATCACTCATGCAAATAAGAGAAGGAGAGACTTCTGGGTAATTTCCCGCTGGTGGTTAAAAATGGGAGGAGTTAACGCTAATTAGTACTAATGTGCCCACCGGCCAAAACAGAGGTGGAGTCTTAAGATATGCAGATTCAGCATGTACTTCAAAGAATTTAGAACTTTGCAAGGTGATTACAATGGTTGTGGGTGTAAATTCAGACATAATACCAGATCATTTTATGCAAAAGAAGACCTTTCACTGGAATGCTAATTGTTTTTTGGGTGAAGATTCCTTTAAGGGAAGGATTTTTGAAACACTGCACAGTGGGGCCAGTAGTGGGTTAAATTTAGTTTTGGGGGGGACAATGCCCTTTAAATTGTACTGTTGTTTGGTTCCCAATTTGTTTCTTGACTTATTCCACCTCCCCTCCTGAAGTTGATATATCACTAGACTGGGGTTCACCCCTATCATATACAAAGACATGACCCAGTCTATAGTCCACACTCACAATTAAATTTTCTCTTACTTAATGTTATGTGTGCTTTGTAATTGGTCATACTGGTTTAACACGATAAGGTAGTGTATTCCTTAGGATTACTTCATGCAGCTAAAACTACCACAATGTGTTTTACTTCCATCTACCGACTGTGTAGTTGGATGGTATTCTCATATCATCCTCATGAGTACAAAGATGCGTTACCAGCCCCCACATCCCATCTTGGACATCTTTAGAAATGGTTCCTACCTGGGCAAATTTTCCAATGTAGACCCCTAGGGATTATTTGCCAATTCTCAGTGAATTTATCATTATCACCATCTGCACCTTACTGGCCTTCCTTATCCGTATACGTCTGTAATTGAGATAAATCATACTATGTAGTTGGGGCAAGGGACCACTGCTAAACACCAAGTCAATGTACTCAGTGTACTGCTGTGTACTGGGGTAATGGCTATAGACTGTACTAGCAGTTAATTTAAAAAAGTAAAGGTTTGCATGAAGGGTAATCTATATAACCAGAATAAATATCCTTGATTGCATTTTTTGATGTGAGCAGCACTGTAGTAGATCATGCAAATAATCCAATGCACGTCAATACGTTTTGATATTTTATTATTCAATTGTGTTTATTACAGATAAACCTACTGTGAATATCTCCATCCCAGGTAATATCCCATGGATGGCAGATGTGTGTGTTCTCTTATGTGCCACAGGAGGGCGATAAAGAACTTATATTTTATTCTACATTTCCAGACTAACAATAGATAATGTAACACATTACATCACCGTCTGTCTCTCTATCACTATCCTACCACACTGCATATAAACCTATAGCACTGGAACACATTACATCACCGTCTGCTCTCTATCACTATCTATCACACTGCAATATAAACCTATAGCACTGGAAACATTACATCACCGTCTGTCTCTCTACACTATCCTACCACACTGCAATATAAACCTATAGCACTGGAACACATTACATCACAGTCTGTCTCTCTATCACTATCCTATCACACTGTAATATAAAAATATAGCATGAACACATTACATCACAGTCTGTCTCTCTATCACTATCCTATCACACTGTAATAAAACCTATAGCACTGGACACATTACATCACAGTCTGTCTCTCTATCACTATCCTACCACACTGCAATATAAACCTATAGCACTGGAACATTACATCACCGTCTGTCTCTCTATCACTATCCACCACACTGCAATACAAACCTATAGCACTGGAACACATTACATCACAGTCTGTCTCTATCACTATCCTACCACACTGCAATAAAACCTATAGCACGTGGACACATTACATCACCGTCTGTCTCTCTATCACTATTACCACACTGCAATACAAACCTATAGCAATGGAACACATTACAACAGTCAGTCTCTCTATCACTATCCTATCACACTGTAATACAAACCTATAGCACTGGAACACATTACATCACAGTCTGTCTCTCTATCACTATCCTACCACACTGCAATATAAACCTATAGCACTGGAACACATTACATCACCGTCTGTCTCTCTATCACTATCCTACCACACTGCAATACAAACCTATAGCACTGGAACACATTACATCACAGTCAGTCTCTCTATCACTATCCTACCACACTGCAATACAAACCTATAGCACTGGAACACATTACATCACAGTCTGTCTCTCTATCACTATCCTACCACACTGCAATATAAACCTATAGCAATGGAACACATTACATCACAGTCTGTCTCTCTATCACTATCCTACCACACTGCAATATAAACACTGCAATATAAACCTATAGCACTGGAACACATTACATCACAGTCTGTCTCTCTATCACTATCCTATCACACAGCAATATAAACCTATAGCACTGGAACACATTACATCACAGTCTCTGTCTATCACATCCTACACACTGCAATATAAACCTATAGCACTGGAACACATTACATTACCGTCTGTCTCTATCACTATCCTACCACACTGCAATATAAACCTATAGCCACTGGAACACATTACATAACAGTCTGTTCTCTCCATCACTATCCTAACACACTGTAATATATGTGTTCCAGTGCTATAGGTTTATATTACAGTGTGATAGGATAGTGATGGAGAGACAGACTGTGATGTAATGTGTTCCAGTGCTATAGGTTTATATTCTATTTTGCGTGTGATAGGATAGTGATAGAGAGACAGACTTGATGTAATGTGTTCCAGTGCTAAGGTTTATATTGCAGTGTTTATATGGCAGTGTGGTAGGTAGTGATAGAGAGACAGACTGTGATGTAATGTGTTCCATGCTATAGGTTTATATTGCAGTGTGGTAGGATAGTGATAGAGAGCAGACTGTGATGTAATGTGTTTCCAGTGCTATAGGTTGTTATTGCAGTGTGGTAGGATAGTGATAGAGAGACTGAGGTGAGTGTAATGTGTTCCAGTGCTATAGGTTTGTATTTGCAGTGTGTAGGATAGTGATAGAGAGACAGACGGTGTGTAATGTGTTCCAGTGCTATAGGTTTATTGCAGTGTGGTAGGATAGTGATAGAGAGACAGACTGTGATGTAATGTGTTCCAGTGCTATAGGTTTGTATTCAGTGTGTAGGATAGTGATGAGAGACTGACTGTGATGTAATGTGTTCCAGTGCTATAGGTTGGATTGCAGTGTGGTAGGATAGTGATAGAGAGACAGACGGTGATGTATGTGTTCCAGTGCTATAGGTTTATATTGCAGTGTGGTAGGATAGTGAGAGAGACAGACTGTGATGTAAGTGTTCCAGTGCTATAGGTTTGTATTGCAGTGTGGTAGGATAGTGATAGAGAGACAGACGTGATGTGTAATGTGTTCCAGTGCTATGGTTTATATTGCAGTGTGGAGGATAGTGATAGAGAGACAGACTGTGTATGTAATGTGTTCCAGTGCATAGGTTTATATCAGTGTGATAGGATAGTGATAGAGAGACAGACTGTGGTAATGTGTTCCAGTGCTATAGGTTTATATTCAGTGTGATAGGATAGTGATAGAGAGACAGACTGTGGTAATGTGTTCCAGTGCTATAGGTTTATATTGCAGTGTGGTAGGATAGTGATAGGAGACAGACGGTGTGTATGTGTTCCGTGCTATGGTTTATATTGCAGTGTGATGGATAGGTGATAGAGAGACCAGACGGTGATGTAATGTTGATAGGTTTATATTGCAGTGTGGTAGGATAGTGATAGAGACAGACTGTAATGTAATGTGTTCCAGTGCTATAGGTTTATATTGCAGTGTGGTAGGATAGTGATAGACAGAGACTGTGATGTAATGTGTTCCAGTGCTATAGGTTTATATTGCTGTGTAAATGATTTTATACTTGTGAATCATTCTAACTCCAGACTGGCTACAGGTGTTTTACCTGATTAACCTGTGGCTCTCTATATGTTTTCAAAATACAACCCCAACCATTCCCTGACTGCCCCTGTATCTTTAGGGTAAATGGTGATAGATGTAATTCACTACCCCAACATAACTTTGTTCAAAGCCAGTGAATTTGATCAGGCATGGCAACTAAATTGAGAGAACTTTATGAAAACTTTTTTTTTATACATTAAGCACCAAACAATCATTTATGAGATGTAGAAAACAGAGAGCAGCCACACTGCAACTACCAGGCACCAAAACATGCATTTAGAAAGCTCAGTTAGGCACCAGACATCTGATAGTTGCTATGCTTGCAGAACAACTAGAGCTCTGCTACTAAACAGAACTGGACTTGCTGAAGGCCTCTGGCTGTTTTATACTGTCTCCTTGGCACACCCCCAACTATGATTGGTCAATAATACAAGAGCCAATCAGATTTAAGATTTGTTTTGGACCAATCAGATTTTTAGGGTGTGTTTTATGAGACACTTTAAAACTTCATGAACTCCTCAGAGAGCTCAGTTTGTAATCAGCAGTCAAACTAGCAGGTCTTGCCTTGTATTTAGGTTAGAGATTTGCAAGTAAGTGGCTGGTAATTTAGTTGGACTACAGCAATGAATATCTTTTGCTCCTAGGTTTATAGTGTCATTGTGTAGCAGTCCATAAACAGCACATACATGTTGATATAAATGATAAAATCAATTTTTGTTTGCAGAACCTTAGTTTGCTTTACTTTAATCAAATAGTCTGCAAAATTGTGAGCAAGCCTAATAATATGTAGTTGCACTACTAGTTCCAACCATTCCCTGCAAGCACTCTCAACAGCATAGGGCAGTAGGGGTTGTACATGAAATCATGCGTCAAGGCTGTCAGAATCACTGCATTATAAATACAATCAGGTTTTAATTAACACAGCCCTGTTACTTACTTATTTAAGTGTCCCCCAATTATGATGATCTGATAAAAATATATATCACTAACAATTATTGTCTATTGCCCAGAGCAGGGATGTCCAACCTGTGGCCTCCAGATGTTGGAAAACTACAACGCCCAGTATTCCTTGGTTCTTCTGCAATGGGAGAATGCTGGGCGTTGTAGTTTTCAAAATCTGGAGGGCTGCCGGTTAGAAATCCCAGACCAGCTTGGCATAGCCGGGAAAAACCAACTTGGATACCGCATTATACAGAAAATGAGTGATTGGATAATGCACGGGAATGGCGGCAACGAAAGAGTTCGTATGTTATGTAACATACGAACTCTTTTCGTTGCCGCCATTCCCGTGAGGACGCACATAAGTAAAAAGACCTTTCAAATGCAGCAAAAAAAAACAAATAAAGTTTATTGCAAGGACTTTCTGTACATTCTCTTAAAGGTAACCAGGTAAAAAGGACATCTATACTGAAACAATGGTTATCTTTAGTATACCAATCTGAACTATCTTCTGCTAGGTGTGCAGTTTTTGCTATAACTGGAATGGACACAGTGTTATGAAATCATATGAATTGCTATGATGGGAAATTCCCTTCCAATGCTGCCTCTTAGTAATTACGAGCATGCTTGCCCTATAGACTGTCGGCGACAGTGGTTGGGATCATGGATTTGGCAGGACTGTGGAGCCATCCAGCCCCTTAACTATTTGTACTCTTTTGAGATAGAATGAGAACGGTTGTATGCTAGAGAGGTGGTTCAGGACTCGTTTTACAGGTAATATTCTTGCCTTTCTTACTAGACCAACTTGTTTTGGGACCACAGTTCTCCTTTAATGCATCGCAGGAACAAGGTAGGTAAGGAGCCCCGGGGTAACGGCACCATTGAAATCACGTTTGTTTTTGCGCTAAAAAGTACCACAAAAACAAACATTTTTTGTTTTGCATCGGGCGCCTGTGCCATAAAGAGGAAGCAGCATAGACCCTGGAGTTGACCCCACGCAAACCGAATATAAAATCAGGAAGCACGAGTGTCAAGAACCCTCCAGGCTGCGACGCCTATCCACCTATCAGTTACCGGAAAACGCACTCCAAGCAACCGACAGGCGGATGAAACAGAACGGACCAGGAGGGTTTAGTGAAAAAGCAATATAGCACCAATTAATATTACTTATATTACTTAACTACTAATATATCTATGGGGTTATTCACACACCCCTGACTTATAATGAGCCTGCAAGAAAAGGGTTAACCACCCCTATTTACTCTATACAGTTATATATATAAACAATACTCTATAGTAGCGTAACTTCGAGAACACAGGTTCTTTTTGGGAATACTCAGAATAGACAATTAGCCTAAATGATTTTGTATCAATTATAAAAGTTTATTATTATTAAAAGTTGTCAAAGAGTGTAAAAAAAAAAAAAAAAAAAAAGAAAAACTAATTAAGTTATAAACTAAAAATGTAACCACCAGTGAGGGTAGAATGGGTAAAAGAAGTACTTAGCGGATAAATGGCATTGATAGTCTGTGAGCAGAGTCTGGAATCTTGTAACCGAACATTGAAAATCCAAATGATAGTTCTTGATATAAAAAACATCAATGTTGGTCCGTCCGGTTGGCTAGATGTTTCTTAAGATGTTTATGACGAATCCTACCCTCAGTATGGGCCACTCAAAAAACTAATAATGCTGTCAGTTCCCATACTTTGGATTATAAACATGTTACGTTCTTTATACCCTAATATTAATCAATCTCATGAATTTACACAACTAACAAGACCAAACATGACATATCACCATATTTATATTTGGATAACGATTTAAAAGGCAACTATAGTGTCCAAATTCAAACTTTTAAAAACCTCATACTATTAAACTATACTTCATCCCATCCCCAATGTGTGTTTCTCTTTCTAATCAATCCACTATTTTTGTAGATATTAGACTTATAAGTTTTAAAGACTCAGAGGGAGGAACTGTCAATCAAAGTGAAATGCATGTGTAGTCACTCCCTCCTACTGCTGTGAATTACAATATCCACAGTCCTCCCTAGAAGGTAAATTACCATATCCCTCTACTATATTCACCCAGGTGAATTGTCTCTATTTTATTAATAGGATATGATAAATAGTGTAAATTTTTCCCAGGTGAATTGTCTCTATTTTATTAATAGGTTATGATAAATAGTGTAAACCCCCCCCCCCCTTTTTGAATTTTCTCTATTTTATTAATAGGATATGATAAATTGTGTAAAACTCGCCCAGGCGAATTTTCTCTATTTTATTAATAGGATATGATAAATAGTGTAAAACTCACCCAGGTGAATTCTCTCTATTTTATTAATAGGATATGATAATTAGTGTAAAACTCACCAAGGTGAATTTCTCTATTTTATTAATAGGATATGATAAATAGTGTAAATCTCACCCAGGCGAATTCTCTATTTTATTAATGGATATGATGAATTATGTGTAAAACTCACCCAGGCGAATTTTCTCTATTTTATTAATAGGATATGATAAATAGTTGTAAAACTCACCCAGGTGAATGTTCTCTATTTTAAATAGGATATGATAAATAGTGTAAACTCACCCCAGGGGAATTTTCTCTATTTTATTAATAGGATATTAGAAATAGTGTGAAAACTCACCCAGGTGAATTTTCTTATTTATTAATAGGATATGATAAATAGTGTAAAACTCACCCAGGGGAATTTTCTCTATTTATTAATAGGATATGATAATAGTGTAAAACTCACCCAGGTGAATTGTCTCTATTTTATTAATAGGATATGATAACTAGTGTAAAACTCACCCAGGGGAATTTTCTCTATTTTATAAAGGAATGATAATAGTGTAAAACTCACCCAGGTGAATTGTCTCTATTTTATTAATGGATATGATAAATAGTGTAAAACTCACCCAGGGAATTTTCTCTATTTTATTAATAGGATATGAAAATAGTGTAAAACTCACCCAGGTGAATTGTCTCTATTTTATTAATAGGATATGATAAATAGGTAAAACTCACCCAGGGAATTTTCTCTATTTTATTAATAGGATATGATAATAGTGTAAAACTCACCCAGGTGAATTGTCTCTATTTTTTAATAGGATATGATAAATAGTGTAAAACTCACCCAGGCGAATTTTCTCTATTTTATTAATAGGATATGATAAATAGTGTAAAACTCCACCAGGCGAATTTTCTTTATTTTATTAATAGGATATGATAAAATAGTGTAAAACTCACCCAGGCGAATTGTCTCTATTTAGTAATAGATAGATAAATAGTGTAAAACTCACCCAGGTGAATTGTCTCTATTTATTAATAGGATATGATAAATAGTGTAAAACTCCCCAGGCGAATTTTCTCTTATTTTATTATAGGATATGATAAATAGTGTAAACTCACCAGGCGAATTGTCTCTATTTTATATAGGATATGAGAAATAGTGTTAAAACTCACCCAGGTGAATTCTCTATTTTATTAATAGGATATGATAAATAGTGTAAACTCACCAGGTGAATTGTCTCTATTTTATTATATAGGATATGATAAATAGTGTAAAACTCACCCAGGCGAATTGTCTCTATTTTATAAATAGGATATGATAAATAGTGTAAAACTCACCCAGGTGAATTGTCTCTATTTTATTAATTAGGATATGATAAATAGTGTAAACTCCACCATTCGAATTGTCTCTATTTTATTAATAGGATATGATAAATAGTGTAAAACTCACCCAGGTGAATTTTCTCTATATTATTAATAGGATATGATAAATAGTGTAAAACTCACAGGTGAATTGTCTCTATTTTATTAATAGGATATGATAAATAGTGTAAAACTCACCAGGTGAATTGTTCTTATTATTAATAGGATATGATAAATAGTGTAAAAACTCACCCAGGGGAATTTTCTCTATTTATTAATTCTGGTAATTAAGTAAAACTGCCAAAAAATGCAACAAGAGGCAGAAAAGATGATAAAAAGGTTGAAATTTCTCCTATTTATAAATGGCTTTAAATCAAAATAGCTCTGAAATTTCACCCTTTCTGGTCTGGTAAAAGCCAACTCTAGAGAGCATTTTCTTTTCACCATGATACCAGACTTAACACAAGATAAGTGAAGATTACAGTCATACGTCACTGCAGCAATATTTTCCGCGAAAAATGTGTTATAAATAAGGCGAAAATAGCGCTCTTTGTTTCATTGCATTCCTGCAATAGTGAAATGGCGAAAACAGCAGTCATTTATAAATATGCCTCTGTGTTTAGGGTGGGAGGTGTTGCCCTACATTATAAGGCTCAGTTACCCAGAGCCGCTATCAATCTGGATAAAACTGCCAAACGCGATTCAATATTGCGTTGTGACTGGTAAATCCTGAATAGGAATTTGCACAAAGCGTGTGTTTAACGCCAACTTTAAGCTGGCGTTAAATTCAACGCTAAAAGTAGCTGTAACGCGATATTGAATCGTGTGCGCCAGATGCGCTAGTGTCTTTTGCAAACCCGCGCATCTGGCACTAATATGCGCTAAACTCTATATTATTGCCCTGCAGCTCTGGCACATGTTTTTTTTTGAGGGGGTAGAGATACCCTTTAAAGGTTATATTAAAAAAAAACGACAAACTTTTACCCCACAACCAGCACCCCCAGTCCCAAGTTTCGCAATAATTACCTGCTCCTCTGCCGTCATTGGCTATGAGATCACCCACGAATAGCAGCCAGAAGGTTGCAAGGGATGGTCGGTTCTCCAAGTTAAACATCTGCTTTCAGGAATGTATAGAACAATGTAAGGATAGCGAGTAGAGATTTAGGGGGTAATGATAGTGAGGTTTGTCAAGGGGGTGAGAAGGACCTTTATTGATCACTTGATATGCAAATCATTTTTGCTAATGTCATTATTTTGTAAGGAATACAATAAAAAATCAGTATTATATATGATACCACAGCTGTGCTGTCTTGTCCTTTGGTGGTTAGGGTAGGGGCAGCCTGGGAATGGGTGTGCGTAATGTTAGGTGTGTGCCACCAGTTCCTGTCCCATATCCTGGCTCACCTGGTGAGAGTATTAGGAATGTAATATTCTAGATAAGGAAATGTATTTATGGTATTTTTTTTCCATTTAGAGGAAGGTTTTTTTTTTTTGTAGACCTAAACGAACCTGAGATCTCCCCAGTAAAGAGCTGATTGCTGGGGAACAAGTGACCCTGACTGTAACTGCTCCTGGACATTGCCTGGGACGTCTCAAACATCACATGGAAAGGAAATATAAACCCAGACCGTGTACAGGACTATGAGCTGTATTGAAAGACGGTAACATCATCACCAATCAACTTCACTTTCACCCCATCACAGAAAGACCACAACACTGAACTAACCTGTACAGTGACTTACAGAACAGCGTCTTTAGTAAACACATCACCCGGATGTTCAATGTAAGTCTTATCGTCACTGTATTTTCATAACAAACAGTCTTCTCCCCTTCCCTTAAAAATGAAGATTTTATACTTAAAGGAATCTTCACCCAAAAAACAATTAGCATTCAGTGAAAGGCTTCTTAATTTGCTATAAAATGATCTGGTTATTATGTCTGAATTTACACCACAACCATTGTAATCACCTTGCAAAGTTCTAAATTCTTTGAAGTACATGCTGAATCTGCATATATTAAGACTCACCCTCTGTTTTTGCCCGGTGGGACACTTAGTACTAATTAGCTGTTAACTCCTCCCATTTTTAAACCACCAGCTGGGAAATTACCCAGAAGTCTCTCCTTCTCTTATTTGATGATGAGTAAGGGAGCTGTGATGAAAACTCTCCCTAACTTACTGGTCCCTCAGTAAATGTTATTCTTTGAGCAGTTACTGATGCCTGGAAGAGTTTATTTATTATGGCCTAGAGAGACTTGTGCAAATTTATAGGTCATTGTAAAAAAGTGGAAATAAGATTTTTTTTAACTCCCACAATCCTTTCTGATTTTCTTCTACTGGTGGGAGGTGTTTATAGAAAATGCTGGTCCAATGTGGTCCAATGACATCTGCAGTAGGTGTTGGCAAATCTGTGTAAGGTTTTTGACCAGGAGAAACAAAACCATATTTCAAGTTTAGAGAATTAGAACATGATTGATACTGATGCAATTCCTTTTCACTTGTGGTAATAGTCTTATTTTCACTGAATTCTTCCCATGGGTCCTCCAAAAACCAGAGGTTGGAATGAGAATGTTTCATCAATGCTGTATTCCGATCTCACACAACTCTGTTTTGACGCTTGTCAACAAAAACAGTGAATAAACAAGAATAAATGGAAAACCACATGGCTGAAGCCAGCTATTGAGCTTTTCCAGTCAGGTACTCAGCATGCAGCACTTATAGCTAAGCACAATTCAATGACATGCCAGTATAGCTACTGAACCCATACTAAGCTGTAATTCAGACCTCCACTTTTTATAGTGTTCCCAAACACACCTCAAAGTCTGATTGGTCTAGGATACAATCCTAATCTGATTGGATCTGGATTCCAGACCAATCAGATTTTGGGGTGGGTTTAATAGGCACTACAAATAGTGAATGTTCAGTAAGGGGTCCTATTTCAGTTAGCATTTCATCTGAAATGTTTTGTCTTTGTACTAAGGCATGTACTGGGATATAAGCTTATTGAGTGATTCTGGCTGGGTAGCTTGAATGGGCAACCCTTAGTTCAGATTGCTCTCAGTTTAGTTCTCAGTATTTGGTTGTCTGTATCTAGATAAAATTTCCAGGAAAAAAAAATCTGATTTCCCCTGACCAAGTACCTGACAGCAAATCTGAGTAACAGAGCTATTGATGTATTGGAATATCTGAATAGTTGTTCACCAGAAATAATCTCCATTGATGAACAGGGGATTTGGATTTCAAACCAGTCTAGAGAGCAACATGGTAATGAAAGGGATATCAGAAACACATGCAGCAAAGCTGAGTCTGAATAATTGCGTGTAAAAGCAACCAGTCGAATAAATGCAGCTCTGCTTGTAACAACTGTGTGTCCTTCATTCACTGGAAATCTGGTATCTCTCTGTCTCTCCCTTTCTTGTATATAAATAATAAAGCAGGTTATCTTACAAATATAACCTGATATATAAAATGAAGAAGGCCTGAAATATTTACTAAATCTGTAGTGTAGTTACACAGATAAACTGATTCCATCTGATATCAAAATGCTACTTGCACACCAACACTATCAGATCATGTAGTTCTGATGACTATGAAGAAGGGAAAGGGTATGTTAATGTAAAATCCCAGAATCCCAGGTGGGACTTGCAAATTAGCGTTTGCATGTTTAACTGATTCTGCATGTTTCATTAATAAAAGAGCAAGTGCTATTTTAACCATTATGCAAACCCTTCTGATTGGTGGACATATCTCCATAGACTACAAACACACTGCCCACTATAGGAGGAGAGAAATCAATGGCTGCCCCCATAAGAATCACAAAAATGAAAATATCCAGATAACTGCTCCAAAAAAATAATGAAAGTATATGGCAAAAGTACACAGGATAGCGCTCTCTGCAAATATACTTTAGGTCATTTTTGCAGTGTAGATGCCCTTTAAGTAAATTACTTTTCCTTGAATTCCAAAGGCAGCCAATCAAGTGTGAGGCATAGTCCCAACCTTTAGCAGGTAGGACCAGATTAAACTCCTTCCAGGCATCAGTAAACTGCTCAAAGAAAACATTTACTGAGGGTCCAGTAAGTTAGGGAGAGTTTTCATCACAGCTCCCTTATTCATCATGCAAATAAGAGGAGAGACTTCTGGGTAATTCTCAGCTGGTGGTTAAAAATGGGAGGGGTTAACAGCTAATTAGTATACTGTGGCCCACCGGGTAAACGGAGGGTGGAGTCTTAAGATATGCAGATTTAGCATGTAGTTCAAAGAATTTAGAACTTTGCAAGGTGATTACAATGGTTGTGGTGTAAATTCAGACATAATAACCAGATCGTTTATAGCAAATTAAGAAGCCTTTCACTGGAATGCTAATGTTTTTTGGGTGAAGATTTCCTTTAAGGAACAGGTATAAAAGGACATCTATACTGAAACAATAGTTGTCTTTAGATATCCAATCGAAATATCTTCTGCTAGGTGCAGTTTGCAATGGACACAGTGTTCTTGCAAATCATGTGAATAGCATGATGGGAAATTCCCTCTTTCAATGCTGCCTCATAGAGATTACTGAGCATGCTTGCTCATAGAAACCTCTAAGAGGAACAGTTAGAGGCGGGAACGTATTACACAGAAATGGCTCCTACTCTTTACTTTCTGGGAATATGAACAGACATTGCAGGAGAACTGTTTGGAGCAGAGGATTAAAGGGCATCTACACTGCAAAAATGCCCTAAAGTATTTTTGCGAGAGTGCTATCCTGGTATTTTTGCCATATACTTTCATTATTTTTTTGGAGAGTATCGGATATTTCATTTTTGTGTTTCTTATGGGGGCAGCCATTGATTTCTCTCCTCCTATAGTGGGCAGTGTGCTTGTAGTCTATGGAGATATGTCCACCATCAGAAGGGGTTTGCATAATGGTTAAAATAGCACTTGCTCTATTTATTAATTAACATGCAGAATCTGTTAAACATGCAAACAACTGATTTGCAGTCCCACCTGGGATTCTGGGATTTTACATTAACCCTTTCCCTTCTTCTATAGTCATCAGAACTACATGATCTGATATTGTTGTGTGCAAGTAGCATGTTGATGTCAGATTGAATCAGTTTATCTGTGTAACTTCACATACAGATTTAGTAAATATTTCAGACCTTCTTCATTTTATATATCGGTTATATTGTAGATAACCTGCTTTATTGTTAGTTAAAGATATATATTTTATATACAAAGAAAGGGAGAACAGAGAGTACCAGATTATCCAGTGAATGAAGGACACAACTGTTGTTACAAGCAGGGCTGCATTATTACAGACTGGTTGCTTTTACAATGCAATTATTCACAACTCAGCTTTGCTGCATGTGTTTCTGATATCCCTTTGATTACCATGTTGCTCTCAAGACTGGTTTACAATCATCTCCTCTGTTCTATTACTGGAGATTATTCCTGGTGAAATATTGGAACCAGATATTCCAATACATCAATAGTCTTGTTACTGGATCCCCTGTTAGGTACTTAGTTGGGGAGAATCATATTTTTTTGTTGGTAACTTTTATCTTAGATACTGACAGCCAAATACTGAAACTAACTGAGAGCCATCTGAACTAAGGGCTGCCCATTCAAGCTACTCAGCCAGAATCACTCAATAAGTTTATATCCCAGTACATGCCTTAGTTCAAAGATTTAACATTTCAGATGAAATGCTAAACTGATACTAGCTCTCCTTACTGAACATTCACTATTTGTAGTGTCTCCTAAACCCACCCCCAAAATCTGATTGGTCTAGGATCCAAGATCCAATCAGATTAGGATTGTATCTAGACCAATCAGACTTTGAGGTGTGTTTGGGAAATACTATAAAAAGGGAGAGATCTGAGTTACAGCTTAGTATAGACTCAGCAGCTCTGCTGGCATGTCATAGAATTGCTGTATGTCTAGTGTACCTGACTGGAAAAGCTCAGTGAGCTGGCTTGAGCCATGGTGGTTTTCCATTTGCTCTGTGATTGCACTGTTTTTGTTGACAAGCAGCAAAGCGGAGTTAGGTGATATCTGATAAACCCTGAATAGGCATGATATAAAACATTCTCATTCCAACCTCTGGTTATTGGAGGACCCATGGGAAGGCATTCAGTGAAAAAAGACTTTACACAAGTGAAAAAGGAATTGCATCAATATCAATCATTGTTCTAAATTCTCTAACTTGAAATATGGTTTTGTTTCTCCTGGTCAAACACCTTACAACAGATTTGCCCAACACTACTTTACATGTCATTGGACCAGCATTTTCCTAGAAACACTCTCCTACCAGTAGAAGAAATCAGAATGGATTGTGGGAGTTACTATTAGAATAGAGGGAAAAAATCTTATTTCACTTTTTACAATGGCCTGTAAAATTGCACAAGTCTCTCTATGCTCATAATTAAATAAACTCCTTCCAGGCATCAGTAAACTGCTCAAAGAATAACATTTACTGAGGGACAAGTAAGTTAGGGAGAGTTTTCATCACAGCTCCCTTACTCATCATGCAAATAAGAGAAGGAGAGACTTCTGGGTAATTTCCCAGCTGGTGGTTAAAAATGGGAGAGTTAACAGCTATTAGTACTAATGTGCCCACCGGGCAAAAAAAGAGGGTGGAGTCTTAAGATATGCAGATTCAGCATGTACTTCAAAGAATTTAGAACTTTGCAAGGTGATTACAATGGTTGTGGTGTTAATTCAGACATAATAACCAGATCATATAGCAAATTAAGAGCCTTTCACTGGAATGCTAATTGTTTTGTGGGGAAGATTTCCTTTAAGGGAAGGATTTTTGAAACACTGCACAGTGGGGCCAGTAGTGGGTTAAATTTTAGGTTTGGGGGTGGACATGCCCTTTAAATTGTACTGTTGTTTGGTTCCCAATTTGTTTCCTGACTTATTCCACCTCCCCTCCTGAGATTGATATATCACTAGACTGGGGTTCACCCCTATCATATACAAAGACATGACCCAGTCTATAGTCACACACTCACAATTAAATTTTCTCCTTTTACTTAATGTTAGGTTGCTTTGTAATTGGTCAATATCGGTTTAACACGATAAGTTTAGTGTATTCTTAGGATTACTTCATGCAGCTAAAACTACACCTAATGTGTTTACTTCCATCTCAACTGTGTTAGTTGGATGGTATTCTCATTATCATCCTCATGAGTACAAAAGATGCGTTACCAGCCCCACATCCATCTTGGACATCTTTAGAACTAGTGTCCACGGGCAAATTTTCCAATGTAGACCCCTGGGATTATTTTGCCCAATTTCAGGAATTTATCATTATCACCATCTGCACCTTACTGGCTTCCTTATCCGTATACGTCTGTAATTGAGATAATATACTATGTAGTTGGGGCAAGGGACCACTGCTAAACACAAGTCAATGTACTCAGTGTACTGCTGTGTACTGGGTAATGGCTATAGACTGTACTAGCAGTTAATTTAAAAAAGTAAAGGTTTGCATGAAGGGTAATCTATATAACCAGAATAAACCTTGATTGCAATTTTTTGATGTGAGCGCACTGTAGTAGATCAATGCAAATAATCCAATGCACGTCAATACGTTTTGATATTTTATATATCAATGTGTTTTATTTTACAGAAAACCTACTGTGAATATCTCCATCCCAGGTAATATCCCATGGATGGCACTGTGTGTGTGTTCTCTTATGTGCCACAGGAGGGCGATAAAGAACTTATTATTTATTCTACATTTCCAGACTAGACAATAGATAATGTAACACATTACATCACCGTCTGTCTCTCTATCACTATCCTACCACACTGCAAATATAAACCTATAGCACTGGAACACATTACATCACCGTCTGTCTCTCTATCACTATCCTATCACACTGCAATATAAACCTATAGCATGGAACACATTACATCACCGTCTGTCTCTCTATCACTATCCTACCACACTGCAATATAAACCTATAGCACTGGAACACATTACATCACAGTCTGTCTCTCTATCACTATCCTATCACACTGTAATATAAACCTATAGCACTGGAACACATTACATCACAGTCTGTCTCTCTATCACTATCCTATCACACTGTAATATAAACCTATAGCACTGGAACAATTACATCACAGTCTGTCTCTATCACTATCCTACCACACTGCAATATAAACCTATAGCACTGGAACACATTACATCACCGTCTGTCTCTCTATCACTATCCTACCACACTGCAATACAAACCTATAGCACTGGAACACATTACATCACAGTCTGTCTCTATCACTATCCTACCACACTGCAATATAAACCTATAGCACTGGAACACATTACATCACCGTCTGTCTCTCTATCACTATCCTACCACACTGCAATACAAACCTATAGCACTGGAACACTACATCACAGTCCTCTCTATCACTATCCTATCACCACTGTATACAAACCTATAGCACGGAACACATTACATCACAGTCTGTCTCTCTATCACTATCCTACCACACTGCAATATAAACCTATAGCAGGAACACATTACATCACGTCTGTTCTCTATCACTATCCTACCCACACTGCAATACAACACCATAGCACTGGAACACATTACATCACAGTCAGTCTCTCTATCACTATCCTACACACTGCAATACAAACCTATAGCACTGGAACACATTACATCACCGTCTGTCTCTCTATCACTATCCTACCACACTGAGAGACTGTGATGTAATGTGTTCCAGTGCTATAGGTTTATATTGCTGTGTGATAGGATAGTGATAGAGAGACAGACTGTGATGTAATGTGTTCCAGTGCTATAGGTTTATATTGCAGTGTTTATATTGCAGTGTGGTAGGATAGTGATAGAGAGACAGACTGTGACTTGCAAAGGTCAAATTTTGAAGTACATGCTGAATCTGCATATATTAAGACTCCACCCTCTGTTTTTGCCCGGTGGGCACATTAGTACTAATTAGCTGGTAACTCCTCCCATTTTAAACCACCAGCTGGGAAATTACCCAGATGTCTCTCCTTCTCTTATTTGATGATGAGTAAGGGAGCTGTGATGAAAACTCTCCCTAAACTTGGTCCCTCAGTAAATGTTATTCTTTGAGCAGTTACTGATGCCTGGAAGGAGTTATTTAATTATGAGCCTAGGGAGACTTGTGCAATTTTATAGGTCATTGTAAAAAAGTGAAATAAGATTTTTTTTAACTCCCACAATCCTTTCTGATTTTCTTCCTGGTGGGAGAGTGTTTATAGGAAAATGCTGGTCCAATGTGGTCCAATGACATCTGCAGTAGTGTTGGGCAATATCGTTGTAAGGTTTTTGACCAGGAGAAAACAAAACCATATTTCAAGTTTAGAGAATTTAGAACATGATTGATACTGATGCAATTCCTTTTTCACTTGTGTGTAATAGTCTTATTTTCACTGAATTCCTTCCCATGGGTCCTCCAAATAACCAGAGGTTGGAATGAGAATGTTTCATCAATGCGTATTCAGATCTCACACTAACTCTGTTTTGACGCTTGTCAACAAAAACAGTGCATAAACAAGAATAAATGGAAAACCACCATGGCTGAAGCCAGCTCATTGAGCTTTTCCAGTCAGCATCAGCATGCAGCACTTATAGCTAAGCACAATTCAATGACATGCCAGTATAGCTACTGAACCCATACTAAGCTGTAATTCAGACCTCTCACTTTTATAGTGTTTCCCAAACACACCTCCAAAGTCTGATTGGTCTAGATACAATCCTAATCTGATTGGATCTTGGATTCCAGACCAATCAGATTTTGGGGTGGGTTTAATAGGCACTACAAATAGTGAATGTTCAGTAAGGGGTTATTTCAGTTTAGCATTCATCTGAAATGTTTTGTCTTTGTACTAAGGCATGTACTGGGATATAAGCTAGATGAGGATTCTGGCTGGGTAGCTTGAATGGGCAACCCTTAGTTCAGATTGCTCTCAGTTTAGTTCTCAGTATTTGGTTGTCTGTATCTAGATAAAATTTCCAGGAAAAAAAAATCTGATTTCCCCTGACCAAGTACCTGACAGCAAATCTGAGTAACAGAGCTATTGATGTATTGGAATATCGAATAGTTGTTCACCAGAAATAATCTCCATTGATAGAACAGAGGGATTTGGATTTCAAACCAGTCTAGAGAGCAACATGGTATGAAAGGGATATCAGAAACACATGCAGCAAAGCTGAGTCTGAATAATTGCAGTGTAAAAGCAACAGTCTGTAATAAATGCAGCTCTGCTTGTAACAACTGTGTGTGTCCTTCATTCACTGGATAATCTGGTATCTCTCTGTCTCTCCCTTTCTTGTATATAATATATAAGAAGGTTATCTTACAAATATAACCTGATATATAAAATGAAGAAGGCCTGAAATATTTACTAAATCTGTATGTGTAGTTACACAGATAAACTGATTCAATCTGATATCAACATGCTACTTGCACACAAACAATATCAAGATCATGTAGTTCTGATGACTATAGAAGAAGGGAAAGGGTTAATGTAAAATCAACCAGAATCCCAGGCGGGACTGGCAAATTAGTGTTGCATGTTTAACTGATTCTGCATGTTTCATTATAAAAAGAGCAAGTGCTATTTTAACCATTATGCAAACCCCTTCTGATTGGTGGACATATCTCCATAGACTACAAACACACTGCCCACATTAGGAGGAGAGAAATCAATGGCTGCCCCCATAAGAATCACAAAAATGAAAATATCCAGATAACTGCTCCAAAAAAATAATGAAAGTATATGGCAAAAGTACACAGGATAGCGTCTCTGCAAATATACTAGGTCATTTTTGCAGTGTAGATGCCCTTTAAGTAATTACTTTTCCTTGAATTCCAAAGGCAGCCAATCAAGTGTGAGGGCATATGTCCCAACCCTTTAGCCGGTAGGACCAGATTTAAACTCCTTCCAGGCATCAGTAAACTGCTCAAAGAAAACATTTACTGAGGGTCCAGTAAGAGTAGGGAGAGTTTTCATCACAGCTCCCTTAACATCATGCAAATAAGAGGAGAGACTCTGGGTAATTTCTCAGCTGGTGTTTAAAAATGGAGGGTGGGGTAACAATAGAATTAGTACTAATGTGCCCACCGGGTAAAACGGAGGGTGAGTCTTAAGATATCTGATTTTAGCATGTAGTTCAAAGAATTTAGAACTTTGCAAGGTGATTACTAGGTTGTGGTGTAAATTCAGACATAATAACCAGATCGTTTTATAGCAAATTAAGAAGCTTTCACTGGGAAGCAATTGTTTTTTGGGTGAAGATTCCTTTAAGGTAACAGGTATAAAAGGACATCTATACTGAAACAATAGTTGTTCTTAGATATCCAATTGAAATATCTTCTGCTAGGTGCAGTTTTGCAATGGACACAGTGTTCTTGCAAACATGTGAATAGCATGATGGGAAATTCCCTCTTTCAATGCTGCCTCATAGAGATTACTGAGCATGCTTGCCCTCATGAAACCTCAAGAGGAACAGTTAGAGGCGGAAACGTATTACCCACCGAAATGGCTCCTACTCTTTACTTTCTGGGAATATGAACAGACATTGCAGGAGAACTGTTTGGAGCAGAGGATTAAAGGGCATCTACACTGCAAAAATGCCCTAAAGTATTTTTGCGAGAGTGCTATCCTGTGTATTTTTGCCATAACTTTCATATTTTTTTGGAGCGTATCTGGATATTTCATTTTGTTGTTTCTTATGGGGGCAGCCATTGATCTCCCCCCTATAGTAGGCAGTGGGCTTGTAGTCTATGGAGATATGTCCACCAATCAGAAGGGGTTTGCATAATGTTAAAATAGCACTGCTCTATTTATTAATAACATGCAGATCTGTTAAACATGCAAACAACTGATTTGCAAGTCCCACTGGGATTCTGGGATTTTACATTAACCCTTTCCCTTCTTCTATAGTCATCAGAACTAACATGATCTGATATTGTTGTGTGCAAGTAGCATGTTGATGTCAGATTGAATCAGTTTATCTGTGTAACTTCACATACAGATTTAGTAAATATTTCAGACCTTTCATTTTTATATATCAGGTTATATTGTAGATACCTGCTTTATTGTAGTTAAAGATATATATTTATATACAAAAAGGGAGAGACAGAGAGATACCAGATTTACAGTGAAGAAGGACACAACTGTTGTTACCAGCGGGCTGCATTTATTACAGACTGGTTGCTTTTACACTGCAATTATTCACACTCAGCTTTGTGCATGTGTTTCTGATATCCCTTTGATTACCATGTTGCTCTCAAGACTGGTTTACAATATCTCCTCTGTTCTATTACTGGAGATTATTCCTGGTGAAATTTGGAACCAGATATTCCAATACATCAATAGCTCTGTTACTTGGATCCCCTGTTAGGTACTTAGTTGGGGAGAATCATATTTTTTTGTTGGTAACTTTTATCTTAGATACTGACAGCCAATACTGAAAACTAAACTGAGAGCCATCTGAACTAAGGCTGCCCATTCAAGCTACTCAGCCAGAATCACTCAATAAGTTTATATCCCAGTACATGCCTTAGTTCAAAGATTTAACATTTCAGATGAAATGCTAAACTGATACTAGCTCCCTTACTGAACATTCACTATTTGTAGTGCTCCTAAACCCCCAAAATCTGATTGGTCTAGGATCCAGATCCAATCAGATTTAGGATTGTATCTAGACCAATCAGACTTTGAGGTGTGTTTGGGAAATCTATAAAAAGGGAGAGATCTGAGTTACGCTTAGTATAGACTCAGCAGCTCTGCTGGCATGTCCTAGAATTGCTGTTGTCTAGTGTACCTGACTGGAAAAGCTCAGTGAGCTGGCTTGAGCCATGGTGGTTTTCCATTTGCTCTTGTTGATTGCACTGTTTTTACAACACTATTTGTTACACTCTGATTACCCGAATAATTTGAAAAACATTCTCATTCCAACCTCTGGTTATTGGAGGACCCATGGGAAGGCATCAGTGAAAATAAGACTATTACACAAGTGAAAAAGGAATTGCATCAATATCAATCATTGTTCTAAATTCTCTATAACTTGAAATATGGTTTTGTTTCTCCGGTCAAACACCTTACAACAGATTTGCCCAACACTACTTTACATGTCATTGGACCAGCATTTCTTTAAACACTCTCCTACCAGTAGAAGAAAACAATGATGGGGGAGTTACTTATTAGAATAGAGGGAAAAAATCTATTCATTTTTACAATGGCCTGTAAAATTGCACAAGTCTCTCTATGCTCATAATAAATAAACTCCTTCCAGGCATCAGTAAACTGCTCAAAGAATAACATTTACTGAGGGACCAAGTAAGTTAGGGAGAGTTTTCATCACAGCTCCCTTACTCATCATGCAAATAAGAGAAGGAGAGACTTCTGGGTAATTTCCAGCTGGTGGTTAAAAATGGGAGGAGTTAACAGCTAATTAGTACTAATGTGCCCACCGGGCAAAACAGAGGGTGGAGTCTTAAGATATGCAGATTCAGCATGTACTTCAAAGAATTTAGAACTTTGCAAGGTGATTACAATGGTTGTGGGTGTAAATTCAGACATAATAACCAGATCATTTTATAGCAAATTAAGAAGCCTTTCACTGGAATGCTAATTGTTTTTGGGTGAAGATTTCCTTTAAGGGAAGGATTTTTGAACACTGCACAGTGGGGCCAGTAGTGGGTTAAATTTTAGTTTGGGGGTGGACATGCCCTTTAAATTGTACTGTTGTTTGGTTCCCAATTTGTTTCCTTGACTTATTCCCACCTCCTCCTGAAGATTGATATATCACTAGACTGGGGTTCACCCCTATCATATACAAAGACATGACCCAGTCTATAGTCCACACACTCACAATTAAATTTTCTCCTTTTACTTAATGTTATGTTGCTTTGTAATTGGTCAATATCTGGTTTAACACGATAAGTTTAGTGTATTCCTTAGGATTACTTCATGCAGCTAAACTATCACCTAATGTGTTTACTTCCATCTCAACTGCTGTTAGTTGGATGGTATTCTCATTATCATCCTCATGAGTACAAAAGATGCGTTACCAGCCCCCACATCCCATCTTGGACATCTTTAGAACTAGGTTCCTACCTGGGCAAATTTTCCAATGTAGACCCCTAGGGATTATTTTGCCCAATTCTCAGTGAATTTATCATTATCACCATCTGCACCTTACTGGCCTTCCTTATCCGTATACGTCTGTAATTGAGATAAATCATACTATGTAGTTGGGGCAAGGGACCACTGCTAAACACCAAGTCAATGTACTCAGTGTACTGCTGTGTACTGGGGTAATGGCTATAGACTGTACTAGCAGTTAATTTAAAAAAGTAAAGGTTTGCATGAAGGGTAATCTATATAACCAGAATAAATATCCTTGATTGCAATTTTTTGATGTGAGCAGCACTGTAGTAGATCAATGCAAATAATCCAATGCACGTCAATACGTTTTGATATTTTATTATATCAATGTGTTTTATTTTACAGATAAACCTACTGTGAATATCTCCATCCCAGGTAATATCCCATGGATGGCACTGTGTGTGTGTTCTCTTATGTGCCACAGGAGGGCGATAAAGAACTTATTATTTATTCTACATTTCCGACTAGACAATAGATAATGAACACATACATCACCGTCTGTCTCTCTATCACTATCCTACACACTGCAATATAAACCTATAGCACTGGAACACATTACATCACCGTCTGTCTCTCTATCACTATCCTATCACACTGCAATATAAACCTATAGCACTGGAACACATTACATCACCGGTCTGTCTCTCTATCACTATCCTACACACTGCATATAAACCTATAGCACTGGAACACATTACATCACAGTCTGTCTCTCTATCACTATCTATCACACTGTAATATACATATAGCACTGGAACACATTACATCACAGTCTGTCTCTCTATCACTATCCTATCACACTGTAATATAAACCTATAGCACTGGAACACATTACATCACAGTCTGTCTCTCTATCACTATCCTACCACACTGCAATATAAACCTATAGCACTGGAACACATTACATCACCGTCTGTCTCTCTATCACTATCCTACCACACCTGCAATACAAACCTATAGCACTGGAACACATTACATCACAGTCTGTCTCTATCACTATCTACCACACTGCAATATAAACCTATAGCACTGGAACACATTACATACCGTCTGTCTCTCTATCACTATCCTACACACTGCAATACAACCTATAGCACTGGAACACATACATCACAGTCAGTCTCTCTTCACTATCCTATCACACTGTAATACAACCTATAGCACTGGAACACATTACAGTGGTAGGATAGTGATAGAGAGACAGACTGTGATGTAATGTGTTCCATTGCTATAGGTTTATATTGCAGTGTGGTAGGATAGTGATAGAGAGACATGAGGTGAGGAATGTGTTCCAGTGCTATAGGTTTGTATGCAGTGTGTAGGATAGTGATAGAGAGACAGACGGTGGTAATGTGTTCCAGTGCTATAGGTTTATATTGCAGTGTGGTAGGATAGTGATAGAGAGACAGACTGTGATGTAATGTGTTCCAGTGCTATAGGTTTGTATTACAGTGTGATAGGATAGTGATAGAGAGACTGACTGTGATGTAATGTGTTCCAGTGCTATAGGTTTGTATTGCAGTGTGGTAGGATAGTGATAGAGAGACAGACGGTGATGTATGTGTTCCAGTGCTATAGGTTTATTTATTGCGTGTGGTAGGATAGTGAGAGAGACAGACTGTGATGTAATGTGTTCCAGTGCTATAGGTTTGTATTGCAGTGTGGTAGGATAGTGATAGAGAGACAGACGGTGATGTTGTAATGTGTTCCAGTGCTATGGTTTAATTGCAGTGTGGTAGGATAGTGATAGAGAGACAGACTGTGTGTAATGTGTTCCAGTGCTATAGGTTTATATCAGTGTGATAGGATAGTGATAGAGAGACAGACTGTGATGTAATGTGTTCCAGTGCTATAGGTTTATATTACAGTGTGATAGGATAGTGATAGAGAGACAGACTGTGGTAATGTGTTCCAGTGCTATAGGTTTTATTGCAGTGTGGTAGGATAGTGATAGAGAGACACGACGGTGTGTATGTGTTCCCGTGCTATTGGTTATATTGCAGTGTATGGATAGTGATAGAGAGACCGACGGTGATGTAATGTTGATAGGTTTATATTGCAGTGTGGTAGGATAGTGATAGAGACAGACTGTGATGTAATGTGTTCCAGTGCTATAGGTTTGTATTGTGATGTAATGTGTTCCAGTGCTATAGGTTTATATTGCAGTGTGATAGGATAGTGATAGAGAGACAGACGGTGATGTAATGTGTTCCAGTGCGAGTTTATTTAATTATGAGCATAGAGAGACTTGTGCAATTTTACAGGCCATTGTAAAAAAGTGAAATAGATTTTTTCCCTCTATTCTAATAAGTAACTCCCACAATCCATTCTGATTTTCTTCTACTGGTAGGAGAGTGTTTCTAGGAAAATGCTGGTCCAATGACATGTAAAGTAGTGTTGGGCAAATCTGTTGTAAGGTGTTTGACCAGGAGAAACAAAACCATATTTCAAGTTTAGAGAATTTAGAACAATGATTGATATTGATGCAATTCCTTTTTCACTTGTGTAATAGTCTTATTTTCACTGAATGCCTTCCCATGGGTCCTCCAAATAACCAGAGGTTGGAATGAGAATGTTTTATCAATGCCGTATTCAGGGTTTAATCAGATATCACACTAACTCCGCTTTGCTGCTTGTCAACAAAAACAGTGCAATCAACAAGAGCAAATGGAAAACCACCATGGCTCAAGCCAGCTCACTGAGCTTTTCCAGTCAGGTACACTAGACATACAGCAATTCTATGACATGCCAGCAGAGCTGCTGAGTCTATACTAAGCTGTAACTCAGATCTCTCCCTTTTTATAGTATTTCCCAAACACACCTCCAAAGTCTGATTGGTCTAGATACAATCCTAAATCTGATTGGATCTTGGATCCTAGACCAATCAGATTTTGGGGGTGGGTTTAGGAGACACTACAAATAGTGAATGTTCAGTAAGGAGAGCTAGTATCAGTTTAGCATTTCATCTGAAATGTTAAATCTTTGAACTAAGGCATGTACTGGGATATAAACTTATTGAGTGATTCTGGCTGAGTAGCTTGAATGGGCAGCCCTTAGTTCAGATGGCTCTCAGTTTAGTTTTCAGTATTTGGCTGTCAGTATCTAAGATAAAAAGTTACCAACAAAAAAAATATGATTCTCCCCAACTAAGTACCTAACAGGGGATCCAAGTAACAGAGCTATTGATGTATTGGAATATCTGGTTCCAATATTTCACCAGGAATAATCTCCAGTAATAGAACAGAGGGAGATGATTGTAAACCAGTCTTGAGAGCAACATGGTAATCAAAGGGATATCAGAAACACATGCAGCAAAAATCAATGGCTGCCCCCATAAGAAACACAAAAATGAAAATATCCAGATAACTGCTCCAAAAAAATAATGAAAGTATATGGCAAAAATACACAGGATAGCGCTCCAAAAAAATAATGAAAGTATATGGCAAAAATACACAGGATAGCACTCTCTGCAAAAATACTTTAGGGCATTTTTGCAGTGTAGATGCCCTTTAATCCTCTGCTCCAAACAGTTCTCCTGCAATGTCTGTTCATATTCCCAGAAAGTAAAGAGTAGGAGCCATTTCTGGTGTAATACGTTTCCGCCTCTAACTGTTCCTCTTAGAGGTTTCTATGAGGGCAAGCATGCTCAGTAATCTCTATGAGGCAGCATTGAAAGAGGGAATTTCCCATCATGCTATTCACATGATTTGCAAGAACACTGTGTCCATTGCAAAACTGCACCTAGCAGAAGATATTTCAGATTGGATATCTAAAGACAACTATTGTTTCAGTATAGATGTCCTTTTATACCTGTTACCTTAAAGGAAATCTTCACCCAAAAAACAATTAGCATTCCAGTGAAAGGCTTCTTAATTTGCTATAAAACGATCTGGTTATTATGTCTGAATTTACACCACAACCATTGTAATCACCTTGCAAAGTTCTAAATTCTTTGAACTACATGCTAAATCTGCATATCTTAAGACTCCACCCTCCGTTTTACCCGGTGGGCACATTAGTACTAATTAGCTGTTAACCCCTCCCATTTTTAACCACCAGCTGAGAAATTACCCAGAAGTCTCTCCTCTTATTTGCATGATGAATAAGGGAGCTGTGATGAAAACTCTCCCTAACTTACTGGACCCTCAGTAAATGTTATTCTTTGAGCAGTTTACTGATGCCTGGAAGGAGTTTAAATCTGGTCCTACCTGCTAAAGGGTTGGGACATATGCCTCACACTTGATTGGCTGCCTTTGGAATTCAAGGAAAAGTAATTTACTTAAAGGGCATCTACACTGCAAAAATGACCTAAAGTATATTTGCAGAGAGAGCTCCTGTGTACTTTGCCATATACTTTCATATTTTTTTGGAGCAGTTATCTGGATATTTTCATTTTTGTGATTCTTATGGGGCAGCCATTGATTTCTCTCCTCCTATAGTGGGCAGTGTGTTTGTAGTCTATGGAGATATGTCACCAATCAGAAGGGGTTTGCATAATGGTTAAAATAGCACTTGCTCTTTTTATTAATGAAACATGGCAGATCAGTTAAACATGCAAACAGCTAATTTGCAAGTCCCACCTGGGATTCTGGGATTTTACATTAACCCTTTCCCTCTTCTATAGTCATCAGAACTACATGATCTGATATTGTTGTGTGCAAGTAGCATGTTGATATCAGATTGATCAGTTTATCTGTGTAACTACACTACAGATTTAGTAAATATTTCAGGCCTTCTTCATTTTATATATCAGGTTATATTTGTAAGATAACCTGCTTTATTATTTATATACAAGAAAGGGAGAGACAGAGAGATACCAAGTTATCCAGTGAATGAAGGACACAACAGTTGTTACAAGCAGAGCTGCATTTAACAGACTGGTTGCTTTACACTGCAATATTCAGACTCAGCTTTGCTGCATGTGTTTCTGATTCCCTTTCATTACCATGTTGCTCTCTAGACTGGTTGAAATCAAATCCCTCTGTTTCTATCAATGGAGATTATTTCTGGTGAACAAACTATTCAGATATTCCAATACATCAATAGCTCTGTTACTCAGATTTGCTGTCAGGTACTTGGTCAGGGGAAATCAATTTTTTTTTCCTGGAAATTTTATCTTAGATACAGACAACCAATACTGAGAACTAAACTGAGAGCAATCTGAACTAAGGGTTGCCCATTCAAGCTACCCAGCCAGAATCACTCAATAAGTTATATCCCAGTACATGCCTTAGTACAAGACAAACATTTCAGATGAAATGCTAAACTGAAATAGGACCCCTTACTGACATTCACTATTTGTAGTGCCTATTAAACCCACCCCAAAATCTGATTGGTCTGGAATCCAAGATCAATCAGATTTAGGATTGTCTAGACCAATCAGATTTGGAGGTGTGTTTGGGAGAACACTATAAAAAGTGAGGGTGAATTACAGCTTAGTATGGTTCAGTAGCTATACTGCATGTCATTGAATTGTGCTTAGCTTATAAGTGCTGCATGCTGAGTACCTGACTGGAAAAGCTCAATGAGCTGGCTTCAACCATGGTGGTTTTCCATTTATTCTTGTTTATTGCACGTTTTTGTTGACAAGCGTAAACAGAGTTAGTGTAGATCTGAATACAGCATTGATGAAACATTCTCTTCCAACCTCTGGTTATTGGAGGACCCATGGGAAGGAATTCAGTGAAAATAAGACTATACACAAGTGAAAAGGAATTGCATCAGTATCAATCAATGTTCTAAATTCTCTAAACTTGAAATATGGTTTTGTTTCTCCTGGTCAAAAACCTTACAACAGATTTGCCCAACACTACTGCAGATGTCATTGGACCACATTGGACAGCCCATTTTCTATAAACACTCTCCCACCAGTAGAAGAAAATCAGAAAGGATTGTGGGAGTTAAAAAAAATCTTATTTCACTTTTTTACAATGACCTATAAATTGCACAAGTCTCTCTAGGCTCATATTAAATAAACTCCTTCCAGGCATCAGTAAACTGCTCAAAGAATAACATTTACTGAGGGACCAAGTAAGTTAGGGAGAGTTTTCATCACAGCTCCCTTACTCATCATCAAATAAGAGAAGGAGAGACTTCTGGGTAATTTCCCAGCTGGTGGTTAAAATGGGAGGAGTAACAGCTAATTAGTACTAATGTGCCCACCGGGCAAAACAGAGGGTGGAGTCTTAATAATGCAGATTCAGCATGTACTTCAAAGAATTTAGAACTTTGCAAGGTGATTACAATGGTTGTGGTGTAAATTCAGACATAATAACCAGATCATTTTATAGCAAATTAAGAAGCCTTTCACTGGAATGCTAATTGTTTTTTGGGTGAAGATTTCCTTTAAGTATAAAATTCTTCATTTTTAAGGGAAGGGGAGAAGACTGTTTGTTATGAAAATACAGTGACGATAAGACTTACATTGAACATCCAGGGTGATGTGTTTACTAGAAGACGCTGTTCTGTAAGTCACTGTACAGGTTAGTTCAGTGTTGTGGTCTTTCTGTGATGGGGTGAAAGTGAAGTTTGATTGGTGGATGATGTTACCGTCTTTCAATAGCAGCTCATAGTCCTGTACACGGTCTGGGTTTATATTTCCTTTCCATGTGATGTTTGGAGACGTCCCAGGGCAATGTCCAGGAGCAGTACAAGTCAGGGTCACTTGTTCCCCAGCAATCAGCTTCTTTACTGGGGAGATCTCAGGTTCGTTTAGGTCTACAAAAAAAAAAAAACCTTCCTCTAAATGGTAAAAAAAAAAATACCATAAATACATTTCCTCTAGAATATTACATTCCTAATACTCTCACCAGGTGAGCCAGGATATGGGACAGGAACTGGTGGCACACACCTAACATTACGCACACCCATTCCCAGGCTGCCCCTACCCTAACCACCAAAGGACAAGACAGCACAGCTGTGGGGTATCATATATAATACTGATATTTTATTGTATTCCTTACAAAATAATGACATTAGCAAAAATGATTTGCATATCAAGTGATCAATAAAGGTCCTTCTCACCCCCTTGACAAACCTCACTATCATTACCCCCTAAATCTCTACTCGCTATACTTACATTGTTCTATAACATTCCTGAAAGCAGATGTTTAACTTGGAGACCGACCATCCCTTGCAACTCTTCTGGCTGCTATTCGGTGGTGATCTCATAGCCAATGACGGCAGAGGAGCAAGGTATGTATTGCGAAACTTGGGACTGGGGGTGCTGGTTGTGGGGTAAAAAGTTTGTCGTTTTTTTTTTAATATAACCTTTAAAGGGTATCTCTACCCCCTCAAAAAAAAAACATGTGCCCAGAGCTGCAGGGCAATAATATAGAGTTAGCGCATATTAGTGCCAGATGCGCGGGTTTTGCAAAAGACACTAGCGCATCTGGCGCACACGATTCAATATCGCGTTACAGCTACTTTTAGCGTTGAATTTTAACGCCAGCTTAAAGTTGGCGTTAAAAACACGCTTTGTGCAAATTCCTATTCAGGATTTACCCAGTCACAAACGCAATATTGAATCGCGTTTGGCAGTTTTATCCAGATTGATAGCGGCTCTGGGTAACTGAGCCTTATAATGTAGGGCAACACCCTCCCACCCTAAACACAAGGAGGCATATTTATAAATGACTGCTGTTTTCGCCATTTCACTATTGCAGGGAATTGCAATGACAAAGAGCGCTATTTTCGCCTTATTTATAAACACATTTTCGCGGAAAATCATTGCTGCAGTGACGTATGACTGTAATCTTCACTTTATTCATTGTGTTAAGTCTGGTATCATGGTGAAAAGAGAAATTGCTCTCTAGAGTTGGCTTTTACCAGACCAGAAAGGGTGAAATTTCAGAGCTATTTTTGATTTAAAGCCATTTATAAATAGGAGAAATTTCACCTTTTTATCATCTTTTCTGCCTCTTGTTGCATTTTTTGCAGTTTTACCAGAATTAATAAAATAGAGAAAATTCCCCTGGGTGAGTTTTACACTATTTATCATATCCTATTAATAAAATAGAGACAATTCACCTGGGTGAGTTTTACACTATTTATCATATCCTATTAATAAAATAGAGACAATTCACCTGAGTGAGTTTTACACTATTTATCATATCCTATTAATAATATAGAGAAAATTCACCTGGGTGAGTTTTACACTATTTATCATATCCTATTAATAAAATAGAGACAATTCGAATGGGTGAGTTTTACACTATTTATCATATCCTATTAATAAAATAGAGAACACCCTACACATGTCAGTGCCTACACTAAATGAGATTGAATATGTGTACACCATGAAAATCCCTGGTTATACACCCTACAAATGTCAGATGCCACTAAATGCGGAATTGTTTATATTATCGTGCCCTACACCATGAAAAATCCCTGGTTATTACACCACACATGTCAGTGCCACTAAATGCGAATTGTTAAATACTGTGTACACATGAAAAATCCCTGGTTATACACCCTACCAGGTCAGTGGCCCACTAAAGGAGAAATTGTTATATACGGTACACCATGACAATCCCTGGTTATACACCTACACATGTCAGTGCCCCCATAAGGAATTGTTATTAACTGAGGTACACCATGAAACTCCTGGTTACACCCTACACAGTTCAGTGCCCACTAAAGGGAATGTTATATACTGTGTACACCATGAAAATCCCTGGTTATACACCCTAAACATGTCAGTGCCCACTAAATGGGAATTGTTATATACTGTGACACTCATGAAAATCTCCTGTTTATACACCTACACATGTCATGCCACTAACATGGGAATTGTTTATACTGTGTTACACCATGAAAATCCCTGGCTGTATACACCCTAACACATGTCAGTGCCCACTAAATGGAATTGTATATACATGTGTAACATGAAAATCCTGGTTCTACTAACCCGACACTGTCAGCTGCCCACTACAAATGGCGAATGTGTTAAAACTCGGGGACACCATGAAATCCCTGGGTTATACACCCTACAACTTGTCAGTGCCACTAAATGGGAATCTGTAAATACGTGTACACCATGAAAAATCCCTGGTTATACACCTACACGTCAGTGCCCACTAAATGGATTGTTATATACTGTGTACACCATGAAAATCCCCTGGTTATACACCCTACACACATGTCAGTGCCACACTAAATGCGGAATTGTATATATATGTGATACACCATGAAAATCCGAGGTTATAACACCCTACACATGTCAAGTGCCCACTAAATGGGAAATTGTATATAGCTGTGTACACCAATGAATCCCCTGGTATACACTCCTACACACATGTCAGTGCCATAAATGGGAATTGTTATATTACTGTGTACACCATGGAAAATCCCTGGTTATACACCCTCACAGTGTCGTGCCCTAAATGGGAATTCGTTATATACTGTGTCACCATGAAATCCCTGGTTATACACCCTACACATGTAGCTGCCAAAATGGGAATTGTAAATATGTGTAGCACCATGAACATCCCTGCGTTATTACACCACTACACATGTCAGTGACCCACTAAATGGGAATGGTTAAATGACGTGTACACATGAAAAATCCTGGTTATACACCACTACAATGTCAGTGCCCCACTAAATGGGAAATTGTTTAAATACTGTGTACACCATGAAAATCCCGTGTTATACACCTAACATGTCACTGCCCACTAAATGGGAGTAATACGGTACATGAAACCTGTAACACTAACGTCAGTGCCATGATATATACGTACACCATGAAAATCCCTGCGGTTATACAACCTACACCAGTCAGTGCCCACTAAAGGGATTGTATAATACATGTGTACACCATGAAAAATCCTGGTTATTAACCCTAACATGTCAGTGCCCCACTTAAAATGTGAATGGTGATAATACTGTGCCTACACCATAGAAAAATCCCATGGTATTCACACTAACCACACATGTCAGTGCCCACGATAATGGGAATTGTTATATACGTGTACACATATGAAAATCCATGGTTATAACACCTACAAATGTCAGTGCCCACTCAATGGGAATGTTATAACTGTTGTACCCCATTGAAACCCTGGTTATTACAGCCTACACATGTCAGTGCCCACTAAATGGGAAATTGTTATATACTGTGTTACACCTATGAAAATCCCTGGTTATACACCCTACACATGTCAGTGGCCACTAAATGGAATTGTTATATACTGTGTACACCATGAAAATCCCTGGTTATACACCCTACATGTCAGTGCCCACTAAATGGGAATGTTATATACTGGTACACCTGAAAATCCTGGTTATACACCCTACACGTCAGTGCCCCATAATGGGAATTGTTATATACGTCGTACACACATGAAAAATCCTGGTTTTATACACCCTACACTGTCAGGCCACTAAATGGGGAATTGTAATACTGTGCTAACACCATGAAAACCCTGGTTATACACACCTACACTGTCATGCCCACTAAATAGGGAATTGTTTATATACGTTACACATGAAAATCCCCTGGTTATACACCCTACACAGTGTCCCATATTAGATGCCCCACTAATAGGAATGTTATTACTGTGTACACATGAAAAATCCCTGGTTATACACCCTCCAATGTCAAGTGCCCACTAAAGGGGAATGTTATATACTGTGTACCACCATGAAATCCCTGGTTATACACCCTACACATGTCAGTGCCACTAAATCAGGAATGATGTATAATACTGTGTACACCAGAAAAAATCCTGCGTTAGACACCCTACAACCATGTACAGTGCCCACTAACATGGGAATTGTATAATACTGTGCTACACCATGAAAAATCCCTGGTTATACACCCATACACATGTCAGTCGCCCACTAAATGGGAATGTGTATATACTGTGTACACCCATGAAAATCCCTGGTTAACACCCTACACAGGTCAGTGCCCCCTAAATGAATTGGGAAATTGTATATACTGGTACACCATGAAAAATCCCTGCCGTTATACACCCTACACATGTCCGTGCCCACTAAATGGAATGTTATATACTGGTTACACCATGAAATCCCGGTTATACCCACCCTACATGTCAGTGCCCATAAATAGGAATTGTTATAACTGTGCTACACCATGAAAAATACCTGGTTATACACCCTACACATGTCAATGCCCATAACTAGGAATTGTAATTACTGTGATACCCCATGAAAATCCCTGGTTTATACACCCTACACAGTCAGTGCCCATTAATAGGAATTGTTAATATACTGTGTACACCATGAAAATCCCTGGTGATACACCTCACCCAATGTAGTGCCCACTAAATAGGAATGTGTATATACTGGGTACACCATGAAAAACCCTGGTTTACACCACACAGTCAGTGCCCCATAAATGGGAATTGTATATACTGTGTAACACCATGAAATCCGCTGGTTATACACCCTACAATGTCAGTGCCCACTAAATGGGAATTGTTATATACTTGTTACACCATGAAAATCCCTGGTTATACACCCTACACATGTCAGTGCCACTAAATGCGGAATTGTTATATACTGTGTACACCAATGAAAAATCCCCTGGTTATTACCCATACACATGTCAGTGCCCCAAGATTTATAATACTGTGGACACATAAATCGTTTTCACCTATCAGCCTAAATCCGGATGATACACACCATGAAAATCCCTGCGTTATACACCTACACATGTCAGGCCCACTAAATGGGAATTGTTATATACTGTGTACACCATTGAAATCCGCTGGTTATAACACCTACACGTCAGTCGCCCACTAAATGGGAATTGAGGAGTGTACTATACTGTGTACACCCATGAAAACTCCTGGTAACACCCTACCACATGCAGTGCCCACTAAATGAGAATTTTCTGTTATATACTGTGCTACACCAGTGAAAATCCCTGGTTATACACCCTACACATGTCAGTGCCCATAAATGGGAATTTTCTATTACTGTGTAACCATGAAAATCCCTGAGTTATCCACCTACACATGTCAGTACACAATAAATGGGAATGCTTAAATACTGTGTTCACCAGAAACATCCCTCGTTATACACCCTACACGTCGAGTGCCCCCACTAAATGGGAATTGTTATATGACTGTGCTACACATGAACAATCCCTGGTTATACACCTACCATGTCAGTCCCACTAAAGGGAATTGTTACTATACTGTCGTACACCATGAAAATCCTGGTTTATACACCATACACATGTCAGTGCTCCACTAAATGAGGAATTGTTATGATACTGTGATACACCATGACAAAATCCCCTGGTATTCACCCTACACATGTCATGCCACTAAATGGGAATAACTGTTATATTACTGTGTACACCATGAAAATCCCGGTTTTAACACCCTACACATGGCAGTGCCCATAAATGGAATTGTTATATTACTGTGATACACATGAAAATTCCCTCCTGGTGTATACACCCTACACGTCAGTGCCCACTAAATGGAATTGTTATATACTGTGTACACCATGGAAAAATCCTGGTTATACACCCTACCAATGTAGTGTGCCACTAAATGGGAATTGTTTATTACTCGTACGACACCATGAAAAATCCCTGGTTCCATTACACCCTACATCATGTCAGGTGCCCACTAAATGGGAATTTATATACTGTGTACACCATGAAAATCCCTGGTCTACTACACCCTGACACCAATGTCAGTGCCACTAAATGGGAAGTTGTTAACACTACTGTGCACACCATGAAAACCCCTCGTTATACACCCACACGTACAGCTGCCCCCTACATGCGCGAATTGTTATTATACTGTGTACACATGAAAATCCCTGGTTATGACACCCTATTACATGTCAGTGCCCACAATTGCCGGAATGTTATATACTGTGTACACCATGAAAATCCCTGGTTATACACCCTACACATGTCAGTGCCCACTAAATGGGAATTAGACTTAAACACTGTGTACACCATGAAAATCCCCTGGTTATACACACTCACATGTCAGTCCCACTAAATAGAATTTTTATTTAAATACTTGTGTCACCATGAAAATCCCCTGGTTATACACCCTACACCATGTCAGTGCCACTACCATAGGAAGTCCGCCCCTTCAAATACTGTGTACACCATGAAAATCCCTGGGTTATACACCATACACTGTACAGTGCCACCACTAAATGGGAATGTATATTAATGTGTACACCATGAAAATCCGCGTTATACACACCTACAACGTCAGTGCCCACTAAATGGAATGTTAATACTGTGTTAACCATGAAAATCAAGGTTATACACCACTACACATGCAGTGCCCAACTAAATGGGAATTGTTATAACTGTGTACACCCATGAAAATCCCTGGTATACCCCTACACATGTCCCCCCCCAGTGCCCACTAAATAGGGAATTGATTATTACGTGACACCATGAAATCCTCTGGTTATACCCCACACGTCAGTGACCCACTAAATGGGAATTGTTAAATACTGTGTACACCTGAAAATCCCTGGTTTTTGACTTATACACCCTACACATGTCAGTGGCCCACTAAATGGGATTGTTATATTACTGTGCTACACCATGAAAATCCCTGGTTATACATCCTACACGTCAGTGCCCACTAAATGGGGAATTGTTTATATCTGTGTACACCACTGAAAAATCCCTGGTTATACACACCCTACACATGTACAGTGCCCATAAATGAGATTGTTATATACGTGTACACCATGAAAATCCTGGTTATACACCTACACATGTCAGTGCCATCACTTAATGGGAAGTTGTTATATAATGTGTACCCATGAAAATCCCTGGTTTATACACCCTGACACATGTCGTGCCACTAAATGGGAATTGTTATATACTGTGTACACCATGAAAATCCCTGTGTTATTCACCCTACACATGTCAGGCCCATTAAAGGGAAGTGTTAAATTACTGTGTGTCCAGTGGTGGTGGGGTTATGGTTGTTGGGGTGCAAGCAGAAGATCCCACCATGTCCATTTCTCTCCCGGAAATGTATTGATATATACTATGATACGATTTTTGGGTTTTTAAAGTTAGTCTTATATGGGACGGATATGGTAAATGTTTAAGTGCATCTCAACCCCACAAAAATTAGGATTGTATTGCAATGGCTGAATACTTAGGACCTTGCTTGAATTCGGAATCTAAAAGTAATTACCAGCCCTTGCAGGACATTGCAAGTGAACATCCTGGTGATTTTCACCAAAAGTGTTGTGTACTGAAGGCAAATGCCAGGAACTTCTGGGAAGGAACAGTTAGAGGCGGGAAACAGTTACACCGGGAAAGGTATCACTATTCTTAGAAATTTTCCTAGACTGTTATTTGAGGCCATGCTATGAGACAACCATATGCCATTAAACGGTTCACAGAGTGGCCAACATTGGAGCAAATTCAGTTTTAGGGGGGTGGGTGGGGACATGTTTTAAAGGTATCTCTAGGGATGGCATACACTCGAACTCGGAAACCCGAGTTCGAGCCGAAACTGTTCGAGGTTGAACGGGGACCCAGGACTTCTCGAATATCTCGGACGCGGGACTTTTCGAATCTTCCAGGACTTTCGATAATTATGAATGTTCAACCTTCGAGTAGCGAATCCGCGAGTAAAATGTAAATGGTTATCTAGGAGCGAAATCGAATCTGCGATAAAAGTCTCCATTACAGCCTATACGCAGTATCGAATATGCGAGTGAAAAAGTCCATGTTACACGAACGTCGAACTGCGAGAGCTCGAAAGTAGCGCGCTGTGAGAGAAAAATCGATTGTTTATTAAGTCCTGGATATTGGAAACATGCTCACCAGACATTTCCAGGTCCACAGCCATTTACATTAAGTTTACCATTATAGTTAGTTGTTTTGACTCGGAACTTTTCGAAATTTTGCCTCCCATAGACTTGAATGGGTCCGTTTTCGAACTTCGGAACTTTTATAATAGTACGAAAAGTTCGAAAACGGACCGAACTTTCCAATAGTTGCGGGACCTCTCTAGGTATCTCTACCACCAATTAAAACATTTGCTCTAGTGGTAGGGGGAACCCCAACCAAGCCTTAACTTTAGGGTTTTAACTTTCAAAGTTGCATTGTAGGAGGAGCGCTGATCTCTGTGTACGTTTGCCCATATACTTTTTAGTTGTTTGGCGCAATTATTCCAGATTAATTTTGTGTTTCTTATGGGGCAGCCATTGATTTCACTCCTCCTAATGTGGGCAGGGTGCTTGTAGTCATGGAGATATGTCCACCAATCAGAAGGGGTTTGCATAGGTTTAAAATAAGCACTTGCTCTTTTTATTAATGAAACATGCAGAATCAGTAAAATGCAAACCAACTGATTTGCAAGTATTACCTTGGAGTTCTGGATTTACATTAACCCTTCCTTCCGTTCTATTAGTCATCCGAACTAACATTGATCTGATATTGTGGTGTGCAAGTAGCATTGTTGATGTCATGATGGAATCAGTTTGATCCTATGGCTATAATTGATGATGATGATGCCATGTGACGTCCAAAGGTGGCCGACAAAACACATAGTAGCATGGACTACTTTTACTTACAATAAAGCCATTTTGGATAAGCCCTGGAGGTCATGTGTGTTTCTGGTATCTGTTACTATGTTTATATACAGCAGCACCAGGCAAACAAGAGCCAGCAGTGCAGTGAAGGATCCAGCGTATAGATTTAGCAGCACCTAGGGCCATACTTATAAACGCAAGGTTGCTGTAAAGTGTACTAAAAAGCGGATACCCTGTCTTTATAAATATGACCCCTATAACATGTTCCGTAAAAGACATGGGCGTGAAATCTCTTAAGGGCACGCCAATGTCCAACACACATAGATTTGAGCCGACACCAGTTATTCTGAAGAATATAAAGGCTTTTTATAAATAAATTACTTTCACTATATAACAAGCAAGTGTTTTATTGATAAAAAGCCTTGTATTATTCTTCAAAAAAAACTGTGTGCGGCTATGAAGAGAGATGTACAGATTATTGCAGTGAATGAAGAACAAACTGATGGTACAAGCAGGCTGCTTTACCAAACACATTCAACAGCCATTTTAGGAATGAGCCCCACTACAACACACTAAATCATAATTGATATATTATCAGTTATAGTAATGATATAACAGAGGATAGTAGTAATTATAGTATGTATAACACAGAATCCGTATATAGTTATCAGTAATGGTATAAACAAGAATACGTATATTAGTTATAGGTAAATGTATAAACAGAATCTATATAGTTACAGTAATGTATAAAACAGAATACGTATATAGTTAAGTAATGTTAAAACGATAGAATACGTTATAGTAGTTGAATAGAAGTGTTAGTAAAGATTAAACAGAGATATAGTTATAGTAAATGTATAAACAGAAACGTATAAGTTTATAGTAATGTAAAACCAGAATACGATATTATAGAGTTATAGTAATGTCATAAACAGAATACGATATATAGTAGTTAATGTAATAAACAGGAATACGTTATATAGTTATAGTAACGTATAAACAGAATACGTATATAGTTATAGTAATGTATAAAACAGAATAATCGTATATAGTATAGAATGTATAACAGATACGTATATAGTTATAGTAATATAACACAGAATACAGTTGTAATTAAAGAATGTTTAGTTTAGTAAGTATAAACAGGATTACGTATATAGTTTAGTAATGTATAAACAGAGATACGTATATAAGTTATAGTAATGTATAAACAGATTACGTATATAGGTTACAATGTTTAAACGAATGACTATATAACAGTAATGATAAACAGATCAGTTTATAGTTACCGTAATGTATAAACAGAATAGTATATAGTTACAGTAATGTATAAACAGACATACGTATATAGTTACAGTTAATGTATAAAAGAATACGGTATAGTTACAGTACGTATAAACAGAATAGTATTAGTTACAGTAATGTATAACAGAATCAGTCTATACGTTAAGTAATGTATAACCAGAATACGTATAATAGTTATAGTAATGTATAAAAAGAATAGTATCATAGTTATAGTAATGTATAAACAGAATACGGATATGGTATAGAATGTATACCAACAGAATACGATATAGTTATAGTTATGTATAAACACAGAACGTATATAGATTTAGTAATGATAAACAGAATTAGTATATAGTTATAGTAGTATAAACAGATAGTATATAGTTTATAGTAATATTAAACAGAATACGTTATATTGGAAGTATACATAGTAATAAGTTAGTATTATAAACAGAATACGGTATATAGTTATAGTATGTATAAACAGAAATATTATATAGTTATAGTAAGTGTCTACAACAGAATACGTATATAGTTATAGTAATGTGATTAAACAGAATACGTATAAAGTATAGTTAAGTATCAAACAAATACGTATATATAGTTATAGTAAGGTATAAAACATGAATACGTATATAGTTATAGTAGAAGTGTTTTTTTCTCCCCACAAGATGTTAATAGTCCGTCGAATTGGGATGGCGTGATTCCTGGTTTTGTGATCGGGACATCGAGGGAGAGTGTTACGGTGCAGGCGGTTGTGTGTACAATCCATGTAGATTTATATTGATACACAGAAATATACATTAAACAGAGACGCTGTAGGATCTGGTATAAAGGATACGGAGAGATTTTTGTTGCATGCATTTCTAATAACCATCTCTGGTCTCGAACAAACAAAAAGGACGTTTTTACATGGACTGGTAACGTGTATGGTGGAGACTGTCTCCTCTCTCTATCACCGAGCTGTACGGATGAAGATAAGAACAATATAATTTAGAGTCGAGGATTCGCCATTAAAATTTTCTACATTGGTACCAGGACCGTTATAACAGTGATAGGTGAGTTCAAATTGGAAAAGGCCATTCACCACATCTGTGTTGAATGTGACAGACGTGCGCTGATTGGTGAGGCTGGTAATGGTGGGTGACATTGGCACTAAAAGTTTATATTAGCCACTCATTCCTATCATTGTTGACTAGTATATCAAGGCATTAATGTGCCCATTTAAGTGCAATATATGTATATTACGCAACTCAGGTTTTCCTGAACTATATACCATGAGACCGGATACGAGTATCTGTACTGTGCATTTACAATATATTAAAATCATTTAACTATATATAAATAACAGAGAAGATTCAAGATAGGTTCTTTCGTTAAAAAAGGTGAATAATTTTGCCCGAACCAAATCAGATGTTAGTTTTAAACATTTAAAAAAATTTGATTTGGTTGGGGCAAAAATTTGCACCATTTTAAAACAAAAGGGGAGAGCAAACTACTACCTCTGCGTCCTTACCTTCCTGATGGTTCTTGCGAGCAGTCAGTACTCATTAGCTTGTGTTAAAGGGGAACTGTGTATCCGTTTTGTAAGTGGCACAACATGTATTGTTCCTTAACCCCTGCAAGCTTTCTGAAGTTTTAAATATAAAAAAAATCAAAAAAACACATACCTTTAAAATCGACTTATAACAGTCCATACTTGGGCCGCCGCTATTGGATTCCATCCTTCTGTTCTGCAAACAAAAAAACACTACATCCCAGATGCAATTCTGATTGTGTGACTCACAAGCCATTTTCTATGGCCGTTCGGCAACTACAGGGGGAGGATAGGAGGCGTGGCCTAACAAACAGGCCACGCCTGTTCGAGCGGAGGGAGGCGGGATCGGTTAAATACAAACTACCTTTATTGAATGATTTTTTTTTGTTAATTATAACAAACTTGTATAAAAAATATAAATTGTTTGAAAAATACTAATATTAATTCACACTTTTTTAATATTATATATGTAATATACACGCGTTTGTTAAGTGTCATTATTGTGCATGTGGGCTGTAGTGTGTGTGAATGTGTTATATGTGCGTGGATTGGTGTTGTGAGTGTGTGTGGAATGTCATCTAAGTGCATAAATGGGGTTGCGGATGCGTCTGACAACTGTCGTTCATGTGCATGTGAATGGCAGTTGCGATGCGTGCGAATATACGTTTAAGTGCGTGAATGGCGTGTGCGTTGAGGTGTTGTGGAGGCGTGCGAATGTCGTTTTAAAAGGGCAACTATAGTGTCCAATTCAACCTTTTAAAAACCCTCATACTATTAAAACTATACTTCACCCATCCATCAACGGATCTCCAACGAGCGGCGTTTTGCCCGATAAAGTGCCCATTCACGGCACGATTATCGCCGACCGCGATCACAGGTGTATAGGTAAGCAGGCTACGTGCTGTGTTTGTACTGGAAATCAAGGGAAGGAGAAAGTTCGAAAGACATCTCTACAGTACCATTTGGATCTGGGAGTTGTAAGGTAAGGATTTATTACAATACAGCAGTGGGGCCTAGTAGTGGGGGGAATTATAGTTTTGTGGGGGTGGACATGCCCTTTAAATAAAGCCCAATTAAATCTCAAGAAACTCTTCAGAAACTCGGTAATCAAAGAAAAAACTTTTTTATCCCATCTCTCTCCCACACATGTAAAAGCAAAATGAAAGTTATTGGTAACAACCTGTATTGTACAGAGCCTGAAGACAGATTCATTGTCATAGCAGGCTGCCATTATTGTAAATGATTTATACTGCTTGATCATTCTAATAAGACTGGGCTACGGTGTTTTACCTGATTAACCTGTGGCTCTCATATGCTGTTTCAAAATACACCCCAACCATTCCGACGATGCCCTCTGCTATCTTTAGGGATAAATGGTCGATAGATGTACTATTCAAACTACACCAACAATAACTTTGTTCAAAAGCAGTGAAGATTTGATCAGGCCATGGCAAACTAAATTCTAGGAGAGAACTTTATTGAAAACTTTTTTTTTAGCATTAAGACCACACAAACAATCTTTCTGAGTAGTAGCGCAAACAGAGCGCAGCCCAACTGCAACTACCAGGCACCAAAAATAATGCATTTAGAAAGCTCAGTAGGCACCAGACATCTGATAGTTGCATGCTTGCAGAACAACTAGCAGCTCTGCTACTAAAACAGAACTAGGACTTGCTGAAGGCCTCTGGCTGTTTTATACTGTCTCCTTGCGCACACCCAACATATGATTGGTCAATAATACAAGAGCCAATCAGATTTAAGAGATTTGTTTTGGACCAATCAGATTTTTAGGGTGTGTTATGCGACACTTTAAAAACTTCAGAACTCTCAGCGCAAGCTCAGTTTGTAACTCAGCAGTCAAACTAGCAGGTCTTTGCCTTTGTATTTAGGTAGAGTTTGCAAGTAAGTGGCTGGTAATTTAGATGGACTACAGCAATGGAATATCTTTTGCTCCTAGGTTTATAGTGTCATGTGTAGCAGTCATAAACAGCACATACAGGTTGATATAAATGATAAAAATCAATTTTGTTTGCAGAAAACCTTAGTTTGCTTTACTTTAATGCAATAGTCTGCAAAATTGTGAGCAGCCTAATAAATAGTAGTTGCACTACTAGTTCAACCATTCCCTGACAAGCACTCTCAAACAGCATAGGGCAGTTAGGGGTTGTACATGAAATCATGCGTCAAGGCTGTCAGAATCACTGCATTATAAATACAATCAGGTTGTAATTAACACAGCCCTGTTACTTACTTGTAATATAAGTGCCCCAATTATGAGATGACTGATAACTAAATATATATCCACTAACCAGTTATTGCTCTATGCCCAGAGCAGGGATGTCCAAACCTGTGGCCCTCCAGATGTTGGAAAACTACAAAGCCCAGTATTCCTGGTTTGCTTTGCAATGGGAATGCTGCGTTGTAGTTTTCAAAAAATCTGGAGGGCTGCCGGTTGAAATCCCAACCCAGCTGGCATAGCGGGAAAAACCAACTTGATACCGCATTATACAGAAATGAGTGATTGGATAATGCACGGAATGGCGGCAACGAAAGAGTAGTAGTTATGTACATACGAACTCTTTCGTTGCCGCCATTCCCGTGGCAGACGCCATAAGTAAAAAGACCTTTCAAATGCAGCAAAAAAAAATCAAAGTTTATTGCAGGACTTTCTGTACATTCTCTTAAGGTAACAGGTATAAAAGGAAATCTATACTGAAACAATGGTTTCTTTAGATATCAATCTGAACTATCTTCTGCTGGTGCAGGTTTGATATAACTGGAATGGACACAGTGGTCATGCAAAATATGAATGCATGATGGGAAATTCCCTCTTCCAATGCTGCCTTTAGTAATTATGAGCATGCTTGCCTTATAGACTGTCGGCGACAGTGGTGCGGGATCATGGGTGGCAGGACTGGAGCCATCCAGCCCCTAACTATTGTTACTTTTTGATGATAGAATGAGAACGGTGTATGCTAGAGAGGTGGTTCGACTCGTTTTACAGGTAATATTCTTGCCTTTCGTACTAGAACCAACTTGTTTTGGACCACAGTTCTCCTTTAATGCATCGCAGGAACAGGTAGGTAAGGAGCCCGGGGTAACGGCACCATTGAAATCACGTTGTTTTGAGCGCTAAAAGTACCACAAAAACAAAAATTTTTTGTTTTGCATCGGGCGCCTGTGCCATAAAGAGGAAGCAGCATAGACCCTGGAGTTGACCCCACGCAAACCGAATATAAAATCAGGAAGCACGAGTGTCAAGAACCCTCCAGGCTGCGACGCCTATCCACCTATCAGTTACCGGAAAACGCACTCCAAGCAACCGACAGGCGGATGAAACAGAACGGACACAGGAGGGTTTAGTGAACAAAGCAATATCAGCACCAATAATATTACTTAGTATTACTTAACTACTAAATCTTATGGGGTTATTCACACACCCCTGACTTATAATGAGCCTGCAAGAAAAGGGTTAACCACCCCTATTTACTCTATACAGTTATATATATAAACATACTCTATAGTAGCGTAACTTCAGAGACACAGGTTCTTTTGGGATATACTCAGAATAAGACAATTAGCCTATAAATGATTTTGTATCAATTATTAAAAGTTTATTATTTATTAAAAGTTGTCAAAAGAGTGTAAAAAAAAAAAAAAAAAAAAAGAAAAACTAAATTAAGTTTATAAACCTAAAAATGATAACACACCAGTGAGGGTAGAATGGGGTAAAAGAAAGAATACTTAGGGATAAATGGCATCTGATAGTCTGTGAGCAGAGTCTGGAATCTTGTAACCGAACATTGAAAAATCCAAATGATAGTTCTTGAATAAAACATCAATGTATGGTCCGTCCGGTTGGCTAGATGTTTCTAGAGTGTTATGACGAACTCCTACCCTCAGTATGGGCCACTCAAAAAACTAATAATGCTGTCAGTTCCCATACTTTGGATTATAAACATGTTACGTTCTTTATACCCTAATATTAATCAATCTCATGAATTTACACAACTAACAAGACCAAACATGACATATCACCATATTTATATTTGGATAACGATTTAAAGGACAACATAGTGTCAAATTCAAACTTTTAAAAACCTCAATACTATTAAACTATACCTTCATCCCATCCCCAATGGGTGTTCTCTTCTAATCAATCACTATCTTTTGTAGATATTAGACTTAAAGGTTTAAGAACTCAGAGGAGGAACTGTCAATCAAAGTGAAAGCATGTTAGTCACTCCTCCTACTGTGTGAATTACAATATCCACAGTCCTCCCTATGAAGTAATATACCATACCCTCTAACTATATTCACCAGGTTGAATTGTCTCTCTTTTATTTATAGGATATGATAAATAGTGAAAATTTTTCCCAGGTGAATTGTCTCTATTTTATTATAGGTATGATAAATAGTGTAAACCCCCCCCCTTTTGAATTTTCTCTATTTTATTAATAGGATATGTAAATTGTGTAAAACTCGCCCAGGCGAATTTCTTATTTTATTAATAGGATATGATAAATAGTGTAAAACTCACCCGGTGAATTCTCTCTATTTTATTAATAGGATATGATAATTAGTGTAAAACTCACCCAGGTGAATTTTCTCTATTTTATTATAGGATATGATAAATAGTGTAAATCTCACCAGGCGAATTCTCTATTTTATTAATAGGATATGATAATTAGTGTAAACTCCCCAGGCGAATTTCTCTATTTATATTAATAGGATATGATAAATAGTGTAAAACTCACCCAGGTGAATTGTCTCATTTTATTAATAGGATATGATAAATAGTGTAAAACTCACCCAGGGGAATTTCTCTATTTATTAATAGGATATGATAAATAGTGTAAAACTCACCCAGGTGAATTTTTCTCTATTTTATAATAGGATATGATAAATAGTGTAAAACTCACCCAGGGAATTTTCTCTATTTATTTAATAGGATATGATAAATAGTGTAAAAACTCACCAGGTGAATTGTCTATATTTATTATAGGATATGATAAATAGTGTAAAACTCACCAGGGGAAGTTTTCTATTTTTATTAATGGATATGATAAATAGTGTAAAACTCACCAGGTTGAATTGTCTCTATTTTATTATAGGATATGATAAATAGTGTAAAACTCACACCAGGCAATTTCTCTATTTATTAATAGGATATGATAAATAGTGTAAAACTCACCAGGTGAATTGTCTCTATTTATTAATAGGATATGATAAATAGTGTAAAACTCACCCAGGGAATTGTCTCTATTTTATTAATAGGATATGATAAATAGTGTAAAACTCACCAGTGAATTGTCTCTATTTTATTAATAGGAATGATAAATAGTGTAAAACTCACCCAGGCGAATTTTCTCTATTTTATATAGGATATGATAAATAGTGTAAAACTCCCCAGGCGAATTTTCTTTATTTTATTAATAGGATATGATAAATAGTGTAAAACTCACCAGGGAATTGTCTCTATTTTTAATAGGATATGATAAATAGTTGTGAAAACTCACCCAGGTGAATTGTCTCTATTTTATTAATAGGATATGATAAATAGTATGTAAAAACTCCCCCAGGGGAATTTTCTTATTTTATAATAGGATATGATAAATAGTGTAAAACTCACCCAGGCGAATTGTCTCTTTTTATTAATAGGATATGATAAATAGTGTAAAACTCACCAGTGAATTGTCTCTATATTAATAGGAATTGATAAATAGTGTAAAACTCACCCAGGTGAATTGTCTATATTTTAAATGGATATGATAATAGTGTAAAAACTCACCCAGGCGAATTGCTCTATTGTATTAATAGGATATGATAAATAGTGGAAAACTCACCAGGTGAATTGTCTCTATCTCTCTGTCTCTCCCTTTCTTTGTATATAAATATATATCTTTAACTAACAATAAAGCAGGTTATCTTACAAATATAACCTGATATATAAAATGAAGAAGGCCTGAAATATTTACTAAATCTGTATATGTAGTTACACAGATAAACTGATTCAATCTGATATCAACATGCTACTTTCCGGAGTGAAGTAACCCGTGAATAGTTTCAATGTCATAGGTGTAGCGACAGGGGGAGAGGGGGGGGGAAGGTATAAATAACAATTCCCATTATTGGGCACTGACATGTTAGGGGTGTATAACCAGGGATTTTCATGGTGTACACAGTATATAACAATTCCCATTTAGTGGGCACTGACATGTGTAGGGTGTATACCAGGGATTTTCATGGTGTACACAGTATATAACAATTCCCTTTAGTGGGCACTGACATGTGTAGGGTGTATAACCAGGGATTTTCATGGTGTACAACTATATAACAATTCCCATTTAGTGGGCACTGACATGTGTAGGGTGTATAACCAGGGATTTTCATGGTGTACACAGTATTAACAATTCCATTTAGTGGGCACTGACATGTGTAGGGTGTATAACCAGGGATTTCATGGTGTACACAGTATTAACATTCCCTTTAGTGGGCACTGACATGTGTAGGGGTATAACCAGGGATTTTCATGGTGTACACAGTATTTAACAATTCCCTATTTAGTGGGCACTGACATGTGTAGGGTGTATAACCAGGGATTTTCATGGTGTACACAGTATATAACAATTCCCATTTAGTGGGCACTGACATGTGTAGGGTGTATACCAGGTTTTCATGGTGTCACAAGTATTTAACAATTCCCATTTAGTGGGCACTGACGTTGTAGGGTGTATAACCAGGGGATTTTCATGGTGTACACAGTATATAACAATTCCCATTTAGTGGGCACTGACATGTGTAGGGTGTATAACCAGGATTTTCATGGTGTACACAGTAATAACAATTCCCATTTAGTGGGCACTGACATGTTAGGGTGTATAACCAGGGATTTTCATGGTGTACACAGTATTTACAATTCCATTTAGTGGGCACTGACATGTGAGGGTGTATAACCAGGGATTTTCATGGTGTAACACGTATTTAACAATTCCATTTAGTGGGCACTGACATGTGTAGGGTGTATAACCAGGGATTTTCATGGTGGTACACAGTATTAAAATTCCCATTAGTGGGCACTGACATGTGTAGGGTGTAAACCAGGGATTTTTGGGTGTACACAGTATTTAACAATTCCCATTTAGTGGGCACTGACATGTGTAGGGTGTATAACCAGGGATTTTCATGGTGTACACAGTATATAACAATTCCCATTTAGTGGGCACTGACATGTGTAGGGTGTATAACCAGGGATTTCATGGTGTACACTATTTAACAATTCCCATTTAGTGGGCACTGACGTGTAGGGTGTATAACCAGGGATTTTCATGGTGTACACAGTATATAACAATTCCCATTTAGTGGGCACTGACTTGTAGGGTGTATACCAGGGATTTTCATGGTGTACACAGTTATATAACAATTCCCATTTAGTGGGCACTGACTGTGTAGGGTGTATAACCAGGGATTTTCATGGTGTACACAGTATATAACAATTCCCATTTAGTGGCACTGACATGTGTAGGGTGTATAACCAGGGATTTTCATGGTGTACACAGTATATAACAATTCCCATTTAGTGGCACTGACATGTGTAGGGTGTATAACCAGGGATTTTCATGGTGTACACAGTATATAACAATTCCCATTTAGTGGGCACTGACATGTGTAGGGTGTATAACCAGGGATTTTCATGGTGTACACAGTATATAACAATTCCCATTTAGTGGGCACTGACATGTGTAGGGTGTATAACCAGGGATTTTCATGGTGTACACAGTATTTAACAATTCCCATTTAGTGGGCACTGACATGTGTAGGGTGTATAACCAGGGATTTTCATGGTGTACACAGTATATAACAATTCCCATTTAGTGGGCACTGACGTGTAGGGTGTATAACCAGGGATTTTCATGGTGTACACAGTATTTACAATTCCCATTTGTGGGCACTGACTGTGTAGGGTGTATAACCGGGATTTTCATGGTGTACACAGTATTAACAATTCCATTTAGTGGGCACTGACATGTGTAGGGTGTATAACCAGGATTTTCATGGTGTACACAGTATTTAACAATTCCCATTTAGTGGGCACTGACATGTGTAGGGTGTATAACCAGGGATTTTCATGGTGTACACAGTATTAACAATTCCCATTTAGTGGGCACTGACATGTGTAGGGTGTATAACCAGGGATTTTCATGGTGTACACAGTATATAACATTCCCATTTAGTGGGCACTGACATGTGTAGGGTGTATAACCAGGGATTTTCATGGTGTACACAGTATATAACAATTCCCATTTGTGGGCACTGACATGTGTAGGGTGTATAACCAGGGATTTTCATGGTGTACACAGTATATAACAATTCCCATTTAGTGGGCACTGACATGTGTAGGGTGTATAACCAGGGATTTTCATGGTGTACACAGTATATAACAATTCCCATTTAGTGGGCACTGACATGTGTAGGGTGTATAACCAGGGGATTTTCATGGTGTACACAGTATATCAATTCCCTTAGTGGGCACTGACGTGTAGGGTGTATAACCGGATTTTCATGGTGTAACACAGTATTAACAATTCCCATTTAGTGGGCACTGACATGTGTAGGGTGTATAACCAGGGATTTTCATGGTGTACACAGTATTTAACAATTCCCATTTAGTGGGCACTGACATGTGTAGGGTGTATAACCAGGGATTTTCATGGTGTACACATATATAACAATTCCCATTTAGTGGGCACTGACATGTGTAGGGTGTATAACCAGGGATTTTCATGGTGTACACAGTAATAACAATTCCCTTTAGTGGGCACTGACTGTGTAGGGTGTAAACCAGGATTTTCATGGTGTACCAGTATATAACAATTCCCATTTAGTGGGCACTGACATGTGTAGGGTGTATAACCAGGGATTTTCATGGTGTACACAGTATATAACATTCCCATTAGTGGGCACTGACATGTGTAGGGTGATAACCAGGGATTTTCATGGTGTACACAGTATATAACAATTCCCTTTAGTGGGCACTGACATGTGTAGGGTGTATAACCAGGGATTTTCATGGTGTACACAGTATATAACAATTCCCATTTAGTGGGCACTGACATGTGTAGGGTGTATACCAGGGATTTTCATGGTGTACACAGTATTTAACAATTCCCATTTAGTGGGCACTGACATGTGTAGGGTGTATAACCAGGGATTTCATGGTGTACACAGTATAAACAATTCCCATTTAGTGGGCACTGACATGTGTAGGGTGTATAACCGGGATTTTCATGGTGTACACAGTATTTAACAATTCCTATTTATGGGGCACTGACATGTGTAGGGTGTATACCAGGGATTTTCATGGTGTACACAGTATATAACAATTCCCATTTAGTGGGCACTGACATGTGTAGGGTGTATAACCAGGGATTTTCATGGTGTACACAGTATTTAACAATTCCTATTTAGTGGGCACTGACATGTGTAGGGTGTATAACCAGGGATTTTCATGGTGTACACAGTATATAACAATTCCCATTTAGTGGGCACTGACATGTGTAGGGTGTATAACCAGGGATTTTCATGGTGTACACAGTATATAACAATTCCCATTTAGTGGGCACTGACGTGTAGGGTGTATAACCAGGGATTTTCATGGTGTACACAGTATTTAACAATTCCCATTTAGTGGGCACTGACGTGTAGGGTGTATAACCAGGGGATTTTCATGGTGTACACAGTATTTAACAATTCCCATTTAGTGGGCACTGACGTGTAGGGTGTATAACCAGGGATTTTCATGGTGTACTAAGTATTTAACAAAATGTGTAGATAAGGTTCAATGTACTCACCAATCCACTGCAGTGAGACAATAAGGAACAGGGTCACATGGTACGCCAGGTAAAACGGATATCCAATGGGGCACATTTTAATGGGTTACGGTAAATAATTCTGCACTTGATCCAATAACAGATTCGATATATTTACATAGTCACTGGATGTTTTATTGGTCTCTCACTGAAAGGGATAAATAAGATAATGCATTATACGTATTTCTAAAGGTCATTAGAATCTTCATTTACATCTGTTTGTGATGGATCTATGTCTATTAACTCTTAATTTACTATAACCAGTGCTTCATTCTTTATAGGATGTTCACCCTTTCCCCACTCACCTTGTGTCTTTCTAATAACTTCAAAGTTTTTATTTTCCTTTGTTTGTTTTTTCCCAGTCATTTATAAATAGTTTATCTCACCATTCTGACTCTGACCTGGCTAAATGTTTATATTCCTCATATAGTAATGAGTCTCCTCCCACTGGATTTCATCCTATAGTAAGGAGTCTTCTCCCACTGGATTTCATCCTATAGTAAAGTGTCTCCTCCCACTGGATTTCATCCTATAGTAAGGAGTCTTCTCCCACTGGATTTCATCCTATAGTAAAGTGTCTCCTCCCACGGATTTCATCCTATAGTAAGGAGTCTCCTCCCACTGGATTTCATTTATAGTAAGGAGTCTCCTCCCACTGGATTTCATCAGTATAGGAGTCTCCTCCCACTGGATTTCATCCTATAGTAAGGAGTCTCTCCACTGGATTTCATCCTATAGTAAAGTGTCTCCTCCCACTGGATTTCATCCTATAGTAAGGAGTCTCCTCCCACTGGATTTCATCCTATAGTAAGGAGTCTCCTCCCACTGGATTTCATCTTATAGTAAGGAGTCTCCTCCCACTGGATTTCATCCTATAGTAAGGAGTCTTCATCCTATAGTAAGGAGTCTTCTCCCACTGGATTTCATCCTATAGTAAGGAGTCTTCTCCCACTGGATTTCATCCTATAGTAAGGAGTCTCCTCCCACTGGATTTCATCCTATAGTAAGGAGTCTCCTCCCACTGGATTTCATCCTATAGTAAGGAGTCTCCTCCCACTGGATTCATCCTATAGTAAGGAGTCTCCTCCCCCACTGGATTTCATCCTATAGTAAGGATTCTCCTCCCACTGATTTCATCTAATAAGGAGTCTCCCCACTGATTCATCCTTTGTAAGATGTCTCCTCCGACTAGATTTAATCCTATAGTAAATAAGTCTCCTCCCACTGGATTTTATCCTATAGTAAGGAGTCTCCTCCCACTGGATTTTATCCTATAGTAAAGAGAGTCTCATCCCACTGGATTTCATCCTATAGTAATGAGTCTCCTCCCACTGGATTTTATCCTATAGTAAAGAGTCTCCTCCCTCTGGATTTCATCCTATAGTAAGGAGTCTCCTCCTACTGGATTTTATCCTATAGTAATGAGTCTCCTCCCACTGGATTTCATCCTATAGTAAGGAGTCTCCTCCCACTGGATTGACTCCTCCCACTGGATTTCATCCTAAAGTAAGGAGTCTCCTCCCACTGGATTTCATCCTATAGTAAAAAGTCTCCTAAGCCAACAGAGAGGGGGGATTCTGGGTGTCCCTTTAAAATCATATCCTCATATTCAGTGGCTAATGAGGAGTCACTGGGCCTATGATGGGGCCCCCTTTCCTGCTTTATATAAAACAGTTTTCTGGGCAGAGGCTGTATCTGTCTTAGGGAAATTCAGAAGGGCCCCCTGCTCCCTTGTAATTATGTCCCTAATCATATTGTTATCTATTGCACTGCAATAGTGCCTGTATATTCACAATCCATTTATTAATGTAGTACTGAGTAATATGCTATCGGAGCATTACACTAATACTTTAATTATAACATTATCTTTTTCTCCTCTAGATGGCGCTTTCCATTGAGGGATCTACATTATAACAGAGCCTGTGTTTAAGAACAAAGAAGTAATTTTCATAGTTTACCAATGATTTACTGTGCAACGGTCTCTCTGTTCCCTTCCTCATTAAAAAGTAACCATCATTCCCTAATCACATACTACTCAGAGCAGTTCTTCTTAGAGTAGCATTTATATAATCCTTTTATTAAAATGTATATAGCCCATATATTGCTGATGAAATCAATGTTTTACATTCTGTGATTCCTTCACAGAGTTACAGTGTTGTAAAGACAGGGAAATATTTCAGAATTTTAGACAGGTTACCTAGAGATTAGTGATGGACCTGAACGCAAGTTCAGGACGAACTCGAACTATCTGAACTATTTGAACATTCAATTATTGAATTTACGAGCCGTTCGCTAACCTTCGAATGTAATGTTCTTTGTCGATAACCCTTAAATGTATAGTTCGTTTTTGATAACCCTCGAATGTAGCCTTCGAGTTTCGCTAACCCTTAAATGTAATGTTCGTTTTCGCCAACCCTCGAATGTAGCCTTTGACTTTCGGTAACCCTCAAATGAATTGTTCCTTTCAGTAACCCTCAAATGTAGCCTTTGACTTTTGCTAACCCCTGAATGTATCGTGCCTGAATGTAACGTGTTACAGAAAATCGAACATTACATTCGAGGGTTACCAAAAAAGAATGCTACATTCGAAGGTTAGCGAAAACCTATATTACATTCGAGGGTTACCGAAAACAAACTCTATATTCATTGGCTACCGAACGATACATTTGAGGGTTACAGATAAATGAAGATTACATTGGAGGGTTACCGAAACCTAACATTACAATCGAGGGTTACTAAAACCGAACATTACAATCGAGGGTTACCGGAAAGGAACACTATATTCAAGGGTTAGCAAACGATACATTTGAGGGTTACCAAAAAGGAACACTACATTCGAGAGTTAGCGAACATTAAATACAAGGGTTACGGAAAATCGAACCAATAGTTGAGGCTTGTACCGTGTTAGCCATAAGTAAGAGAAGAAAAGTAGAGCTGTGATACCTTTTTTTGGCTAACTAGATAAAAAAACAAACATTACATTCGAGGATTACCAAAAAGGAACACTACATTGGAGGGTTAGCGAACATTAAATACAAAGGTTACAGAAAATCGAACATTACATTCGAGAGTTACCAAAAAGGAACACTACATTCGAGGGTTAGCGAACGATACATTTGAGTGTTAGCGAACAGCCCGTGAATTCAATAATTATATTGTATATAAATACGTCCTCGAGTTTGGAAAACCAAACTTGTTCGGACCCAAACTTGTTAGGATATTTCGAGTTTGTCCCTTCCTCAGTCTCCCTTACCCTAGGACCCCCTGTAAAGTCTATAAAGACGTTCATTTAGTAGCTCCTTATTCTGTGACAGGAAGGGTTGGACAGACTGTTAATCCAAACAAAGAGTAACTGTACACAGTGTCACATAATGAGGTTATCATTTTGTTTAAATGTTTTATGTTGTAAAAGGCAAATTACACAAATGTATTTAAATTATAAGGGTTTCCAATTTCCCCAATCCATTCATTTTCATGGAAATGTATATGGTTTGTTGTTTAGGACTCTCTGTATCAGATAACATACCTTTAAATATAAATATAAAACTATATAAACAGGCATGATGAGCCACTATATAATAAATCTCTATGTCCTTGTACACAACCGACAAACTGGTACTTCAGACATTTAACATGTGTGGCTCCCCTCCTTATAGTTTACTGTCCGGGGAGATGCGGAGGGTCTTTCAGATGCTCCACCCTCTCTGTAAGTTAAAACAGGCTGATTGGCTACTGCTGAGCGGTCTGTTTGTAGTGACCAATCAACTAATAAATATCTTAAAAATTAAATTGATGCCCATAGTCTAGTACTAAACACATCTACAATCCTGCTGCATGACAAGAGAGGATTGGTAAGGCTACAGTACAGATGGCAGACACTGCTGGTAATAATTAATATCTTTACATTGTACAGTGGCCTTCAAGGAATAATTAATAAATATTGCCAGCTCACATGTTGCATAGCATTTTCCTAGAATCCTCCAGTAGCCATTGCATTGCCCCGTTTGTATTCCAGGACTGTTATTTGTATTAGTTTAAAAGTGGTTACCAGTAGAAGCCTCTAGTACCATCCCCATATACTGATATATACTACAGTATATAAAGAGGCTCAATTAGCCATATGTAAGGCTGGTGTTATAATTGTGATCAAAAATTGGTTCAATCCCAATATTAAACCTGTTTACGGCAGCTCATGGGTATTATTTACCAAACACTCATAGTCACTGCAAATACAGTATAACAAATCTTAAAGTAGCCCTATCGCTTGGTAAATATGTTAGTGTGTCTTTAAGATGGAATCTCTGGGTAAATGAGCTACTGTGTCTTTATATTGCCCCCATGCTATGGATAGATTGAACCCTGTATTCTTACCTTAAATTTAATGTTCAGTTTCCATTCTGAGAACCACCGACACTTTACTAATTTATATCTTTATCTTCATCTTCTTGTCCCTTTCCTTCCCACTCTGCAGATTGTGTGTGGGCTCTGGGTATGTAAACTCTGTTACGGTTAATACCATGTTCCTCTTCTCTGTCTTATTCAAAGTATGTTCCTCTTCTCTCTGCCATTCTGAGATGGTTGGGTAACTTCTCCATGTAACAACTTAACAACCCCCAAATAGCTACACAGAATTTCTAGTGTGGACTGATAATAAACACAGATATTTATATCTGATCTCACTCACAATCCTGTTTAACAATTAAATAGTATAGTATTGGAGGTTGTATAAAGACATACGCCCATCTAGTCCAACTTTTATACCCTACACATAATGTCTGTATAACAGTTACATAGTAACATAGTATTGGAGGTTGTATAAAGACATACGAACAACACAAAAAAAAAAAAAAAAAAAAAAAAAAAAAAAGCGGGGACCAGGTATAGTCTTGATCAATGAAACCCTTTCACTAAGAGTGTATGGTCTCCCCTTCCACTGATCCACCCTGGAAGATGCAAGTTCCAACCTAGACACCCAATTTGTTCAGCGAAATCACCTTGGCCAAAAGTGATCCATAAGATCTTAATTTTGGGGGAAGGCTCAGGGAAGATTCCCGGGAGGTTAAAGGCAGGCTCGCCTTCTTTTCCCATCCAGAAAGTTCACATTGTGTCCTGTTGATGAGGGAACCTGAAGCTCAGAATCTCTTGTACCAGTTCGGCCACCTCGACCGCCTCGTCGGAGCTCGAGACTACCAGAGTAATGTCATCCACATAGGCAAGTACCTTCAAGGAAACTCCCGGAGAGACAGGTACCCCCCGCAGCACGATGCTATCAAACCTCTGATCAGAGGATCTATGGCGAAAGCGTTAAGCAGAGGGCTGAGCGAACCCTGCCTGACCCCAGAAGAGACCCTAAAAGGTTCCCCCAACCAGCCATTCACAAAGGGAATGCTTTCAGCGCCTTCATACAAAACCATGAGCCAATTGATGAAACCCTCAGGAACACCGTATCTTCCAAGGACACTCCAGAGATACTTGTGATTCACTCATCAAAGGCTAGACTGGTCAGTGACAAAAGGTATTTTCCCCACTCACAAGACCTGCAAGCATTAGGGCCTCGGACCCCAATACTGCGGAAAAGGTGGATCTACCCTTAACCGTGCAGTGCTGCGAGGGAGAAAGCACCAGGTGTGCTACCTCAAAGAGGCGATTGAACAATACTTGCCAAGATTTTCCTATCCGTATTGAGTAAAGCCGAGTGGGGCGCCAGATTTCATAATAGGAAGAACTTAACCCTTTGACAGCAGAATCAAGCAGAATGCCTCATGGAGGGTGGAAGGAGAACCCTCAGAAAGGAGTCCGAAAAAAACCTCCACAAGACTAGGGGCCAGGACACCTCACAAAGGCCTTGTAGAACTCCGCCGTGAGCCCATCGGGCCCAGGGGATTTCTTAACAGCAAGGCCTTCTATGGTGCCCCACCTCCTCCACAGTGATATCCCCTGTCAAAGAATCCCAAGGAATATCAGATCTTGTCTGAACAGGAGTCTGCTCCAAAAGTTGGATATGCCGGCCTGGCTGAGCTCTTTCTCAGACAAGAGGTCAGCATAAAAGCTCTTAACAAAGACAGGATACCTGCGGAGATGTCTCCAGGGTCCCATCACTCCCCCGCAAACCGCTAATCGATTTGCGAGCGATGGAGTCCCTGCAACTCTGATGAGGGATCGGGAGAATGGTGTGACCCATAATTCTCTCAAAGTTCAGGGAGGCCAGCCGGTCATACTGGAACCTCCTCATTGAGACTTTACCTGGTGATCTCCCCAAAGTCACCACAATCAGACACCAGCCTATCCAACTTCCTCTTAAGTTTTAGAAAGGCATGATATTTACTCTGTACCTTATCAATCGCTAGGCCTCGAAAGAGTCGTGCGGTCCTCTTTTTGGTGATCTCCCACCATTCGTCCTAACTGCGGCAGACATCCTTCAGGGACTCTGATCCTGAAAGAAGGCCAAAAAAGACTGTTTAGTACATTCCTCGTCAAGGATGTCGAATTGAGGTGCCAGAAACCCTTACCTCTCGAGGGGGCCTCTGGAATATTCAAGGACATGACCACCAACAGTGATCTTGAGAACTCTACTGCCTTCACTCAAGGGAGAAGTAATAGAGTCCTTTTTAACAAAAAACCTATCTATCCTACTACTATACTACTACCTCTATGAAAAGTGTAACCCGTGAGGCCTGGAGATTGGCGAATGTGCACATCTACCAGACCTGCCTCTCTAACTAAGCCATTCAAAAATACGCTGTCGTACCCCAACCTGCCAGCCTGGCCTCTCCTGTCCATGTGCCTAGCGATGGTGTTAAAATCCCCACCAAAAACCTACAGGTGGGCTGTAAAAAGAAAGGGCTTTATTCTGGTAAACAATTCCTTCCTCTCGGCCTTCGTCTGAGGGCCATAAAAATTTATTCGCGAGAGGCGAACTGTTCACCAGAACATCCATAAGCATGCAGGTCCCATCTCGATTTCAATCACCCGTTTGACTGTTACCATATCTGTTTTAAAAAGACAGCACTCCACTGTAAGTTTTGCGGCAAGAGACCAAAAGGACGGTCCACAAGGACCAGGCCCCTTGGCGCGATGGATCTCAGCCAAGGTGGTGAGCCGGGTCTCCTGCAAAAGAAAATGTCTGCCTCAATTGGGGGAGAAAAAATAACGCCATGCTACGTGCACTTACAGACTGATGGAGGCAACATTAATTGTGCACATCTTATTGGAGGGGGCACAGCCATTTACAAGGTGAATGAAGTTATGGGGGGTTTTCATTTACCCTTCTTTACCCTCCTCCCCTCATCATCGGACACCTTCCCTCTTAGCTGAGAGGCGGATGGCAACCGCTCAGCCTCCTGATTGTCTATAAAAATTAAATCACTGTAGAAGAGGTTTCTCTAGCTAATTCTCTCTCTAGCCTCGCTATTTCTTCCTCCAGACTGTCCTCTCCTAAAACAGAGTAAGGATTTTTAAGCGGAATAGACAATTTGGGAATGGGCTTGTCTTCTTGCTCCTCCCACTTCCCACCAAACTCCATCCCCCTCTCGACAGTGGAGGGACCTCGGACCTCGGAAGCAGAGTTACCAACGGGTGAGATATTTGGGAAGAGCCCCTTGACTTGGATCTGGTAACCCTGGCTTCGGGCTTATAAATAGGTCAGAAATGAGTTGGGTTGGGTGACCCTGATATATTTTTGGTCATCTCTGCTCTGGGAGCTTCCTGTGGAGTCACAGTGAAGGCTCCGCAGGATGGTGGTAATATCTTTGGCCCCAGAGCAATGGAAGGGGACACTTTCCAGCGTCCACTGCTTCCCCAGCAACTGCTACAACCTCAGAGCTCACTTCCTCGGAGACTACCATCTCCTCTGCAAAATCTTGCGAACTTGGCTGCCAAGAGACGGGGCAAGAGGTGTAAGTGTGCCATCTCACCGAGAGGTTGCACAGACACTGTTAGGGCAGTCTTTCGCATTGTGCCCCAGCTCAAGGCATAGGGCACACTTCAGTTTGTCACAGTACATTGAAAGATGACGAAACGACCCGCACTTCCAGCACTGACGGGCTGGCCCGGTGTAGAAGCCTTGTATCCTATCCCTGCCGATAAAGGCAGAATTCGGATGTGCTGTGGTAACGTTACGGACTGTGTTCAGTTTAACGCTGCATTCCACCACCATCCCAAATTCCACTGTCATCAAGGTTTTAAACAGGTCGCTTTGGACGGAGCCCTCTTCTCCAAGCCAGGTGCGGAGGTCTGAGGGCGGAATGCTCTATTAAAGACCTTTATGGTCACTCTCACGACACCCGGCCGGGAAACCGCCACCACCCGAAAGCCAATCCACCCAAGCAGGATCCCTGTCATACTTTTTCCAAAACTCATCAGACCTTGGGGGGACACAATTATGATGACAAACTTCCCCGGACTGGGCCCAGAATAAAGGCAAAGATGTCCACTGCCTCAACCCAACTCGGAGGAGTCTGTCAATCACCTGCTGCTCTACGGAGAAGGGCCTCCCCCACCCACTTCAAGTTCACCACCTTTCTCCTACCCCCACCGCCACTGGTACATGTTACATACACAGATGTTTGTGGTTAGCAGGAACAGTCCTCCGGTAGCAGAATGAGTGGCTCTGGCAGCGGACGCATACGATGTAGGTTTGGTCCCTGCAGGTGAACCTGGAGGCTGCTTAGCGGAAACAGATTGAACCTTTGCACAACTGGGACCAGATGACCAGCAGATCTACAGGGGGACAGACACAGACTGGACAGGGGAGCCTTGGACACAGACACTGGGGCTGACACAGAGGGAGATTGGGAGACAGACACAGCAGGAGCAGGGGAAAGGGAAACAGGTGCTGGGCCAGCAGGGACCGGGTGATCACACTTACCACTATTGGTGGACCCTCCATCCCGTGGCCTCAGGCTCTGCCGCCATCTCTCCGGACACTGGGGGGATCGATCACCCAGAGCTTCCGCCATCTCCAGCTTAGGAACCAAGATTTTAGATTCCCTAAACTTGCCACCGCCTCTTCCAATAGAAACTTGCTTGGGGACTTTAACTGTAGGGCAAACGTCTTTGCTGACTCTTCTACCAAGATGGCCGCCGGGACTTGCTTGGGACCAGTGAAATAACTTCATGCTTCCCTGACCTTCTCTTTCCTTAGCTTCCTAGGTGCAGTGCTAATAGCGGATCTGTGCTGATTGGTCCACTGCGAGATCACCATCTCTTCCGTACCACGCCTCTGGAACACCAGAACCAGCTAAACACAGCCTTTGGATCCAAAATGGCCGCTGCAGGTACTTTCCTCTCACTGCCCTGAAACTTAAAGATTGCTCTTTACATATGGGAACTTTATCTGTACGTTCCTTACCAGCCGCAAGACAGACTCTTCTCCTTTCGGGCAGGTTTGGCAGGATCCAAAATGGCCGCCGAACCACATGTTCCGCCCATGTTTGGTGTGGTAGACTCCAGGCACTTGGAGTTAGTGGAATAAAGGGGTTTGCATTGCATGGTTGGAAAAAAATTTGGAAACCACAACTTTCTTTCCTTTCTTGTGCTTTTTCCCCTATTTTCCTCCTCTTTGCCAGGTCTCATCCGTGGAGAATCCAGTTCCTGCTCTTTTATGGGAGATTCCAGACATTTTATTTCTCAGCAAACCGGGGGATTAGGATCTTCCACAGCCAGTCCATTCTTTCTCCTTGTCTTTTTGTCCAGGTGTTACTGATGGGGAAAATGGTGACCGAGACCTCCCTTAGAGGCCCCAGGCACCTCCCACCCTGCCTGCACCGACACTGGGGAGACCTGAAATGAACAGCATGGCTGGGCCTTAGTGTATTCCCCCTGCATTTGCTCTCCTTCTCTGCCTGGAAACGATCCCTCAGGGTATAAGCCTCCCGCATAGGACCAATTTCATCTCCCAAGGCCTGTTCCCCTTGGTAAGCAGCTCAAATCTCTTTTCCAGGCAGAAATTATAGCTTGAGGATTGGGATTGGATGTAGAAACATCCCCAGCACAAAGATCTTTTTTTTTTTTAATTCTTACTTCAAGGGATCTTAACTTTTCTTTTATAGCTACATATCTCTTTAGGCCGTTTGCCAGGGCCTCCACAAATCCAGGATCCCCAGGCTCAAGGTGTTTTTTGGCCAGGATTAGCAGCAGAAGGCCCAGGCTCCGGACCAGGGCTCTTGGAGGCCATAGTAGGCCCAGAACAGTGAACCACAAACGGATATTCAAGTAAGCACTTGTTGGAGCTCAGGAGCACACAATAACACAAACCTTCCACCTCCAAATACTATGTTACTATGTAACTGTTATACAGACATTATGGGTAGGGTATAAAGGTGGACTAGATGGACATATGTCTTTATACAACCTCCAATACTATGTTACTATGTAACTGATACGACATTATGGGTAGGGTATAAAGGTTGGACTAGATGGACATAGTCTTTATACAACCTCCCATACTATGTTACTATGTAACGTTATACAGACATTATGGGTGGGTATAAGGTGGACTAGATGGACGATGTCTTTATACAACCTCCAATACTATGTTACTATCTATGTTATACAGACATTATGGGTAGGGTATAAAGGGTGGACTAGATGGACGTATGTCTTTATACAACCTCCAATACTATGTTACTATGAACTGTTATACAGACATTATGGTAGGTAGGGTAAAAGGTTGGACTAGATGGACGTAGTCTTTATAAAACCTCCAATACTATGACTATTAACTGTTATACAGACATATGGTAGGGTATAAAGGTTGGACTAGATGGACGTATGTCTTTATACAACCTCCAATACTATGTTAATCTAACTGTTATACAGACATTATGGGTAGGGTATAAAGGTTGGACTAGATGGACGTATGTCTTTATACCACCTCCAATACTATGTTACTATCTAATGTTTATACAGACATTATGGGTAGGGTATAAAGGTTGGACTAGATGGACGTATGTCTTATACAAAACCTCCAATACTTGTTACTATTAACTGTATACAGACATTATGGGTAGGGTATAAAGGTGGACTGAATGGACGTATGTCTTTATACAACTCCAATACTATGGTACTATGTAACTGTTATACAGACATTATGGGTAGGGTATAAGGTTGGACGATGGAAGTATGTCTTTATACAACCTCCAATACTATGTTACTATGAACTGTTATACAGACATTATGGGTAGGGTATAAGGTTGGACTAGATGGCGTATGTCTTTATTACAACCTCCAATACTATGTTACTATGTAACTGTTATACAGACATTATGGGTAGGGTATAAAGGTTGGACTAGATGGGCGTAGTCTTTATACAACCTCCAATACTATGTTACTATGTAACTGTTATACAGACATTATGGGTAGGGTATAAAGGTTGGACTAGATGGGCGTATGTCTTTATACAACCTCCATACTATGTTACTATGAACTGTATACAGACATTATGGGAGTAGGTATAAAGGTTGGATAGATGGGCGTATGTCTTTATACAAACCTCCAATACTATGTTACTATGTAACTGTTATACAGACATTATGGGTAGGGTATAAAGGTTGGAATAGATGGGCGTATGTCTTATACAACCTCCAAATATGTTACTATGAACTGTTATACAGACATAGTGGTGGGTATAAAGGTTGGAACTAGAATGGGCCACTAAATGGGAATTGTTTAATCTGTGAACACCATGAAAATCCCTGTTATACCAACCTACACGTCAGTGCCCACTAAATGGAATTGTTATATACTACTGTGTACACCATGAAAATCCCCTGTTTATACCACCCTTACACATTTCAGTGCCCACTAAATGGGAATTATTTATACGTGTACACCATGAAAACTCCCGGGTTATAACACCCTACACATGTCAGTAGCCCACTAAAATTGGAATTGTTATATACTGTGTACCCATGAAAATCCCTGGTTATACCACCCTACACTAGTCGTGCCATAAATGGAATTGTTATATTACGTGTACACCATGAAAATCCCTGGTTATACACCCTACACATTCAGTTTGCCCACTAACATGGGAATTGGTTATACTGTGTACCATGAAATCCCCTGGTTATACACCCTACACATGTCAGTGGCCCACTAAATGGAGAATGTTAATACTGTGTAACGCATGAACATCCCTGTGTTATACACCCTACACAGTGGCAGTGCCCACTAAATGAATTGGTTATACTGTGTACAAAACCATGAAAATCCCTGGTTATACAACCCTACACAATGTCAGTGCCCACTAAATGGAATTGTTAAATACTGTGTACACCATGAAAATCCCTGGGTTATACACAAACCTACCATGTCGTGCCCACTTAAATGGGAATTGTTTTTTAAATACGTGTAACACATGAAAATAATCCCTGGTTATACACCCTACACGTCCAGTTGGCCACTAAATGGGAATTGTTATATACTGTTTATGTACCCATTATGACAATCCCCGGGTTTTACACCCTACACATGTCAGTGCCCACTAAATGGGCAGTGTTAAATCCTGTGTACACCAATGAAATCCCGGTTATACACCCTACACATGTCAGTGCTCCACTAATGGGAATGTTATATAACTGTTACAGCCATGAAAATCCCTGGTTATCACCCTACACATGTCAGTGCCCACTAAAATGGAATTGTTATTACGATGTACACCATGAAAATCCTGGTTGATACACCCTTACACATGTCCCAGTGCCCACTAATGGGAATTGTATATTACTGTGGTACACACAATAAAATCCCTGGTTATACACCATAAACATGTCATGCCACTAAATGGGAATTGTTATTACGTGTACGCACCATGAAACTCCATGGTTATACACCCTAACATGGAAGTTGCCCACTAAATGGGAATTGTTATATACTATGTGTACACACCATGAAAATCCCTGTTTATAACACCCACAACGTCTAGTGCCCACTACTGGAATTGTTATATACTGTTACACACATGAAATCCCTGGTTAACACCTACACGTCAGTGCCTATAAATGGATTGTTAAATTACCGTGTGTACACCATGAAATCCCTGGTTATACACCCTACCCATGTCAGTGCCCACGAAATGGGAATTGTTAGTAATACTGTGTACACCTGAAAATCCGGGTTATACACCCTACACATGTCATGCCCACTAAAAAGGGAATGTTTAAATACTGTGTACACCCATGAAAATCCCTGGATATATACACCTACACATTCAGTGCCCACTAAAGGGAATTGTTATTATGTGTACACCAGGAAAATCCCTGGTTCTAACACCTCACATGTCCGTGCACCCATATAATGGGAATTGTTGATTAATAACTGTGTACACCATGAAATCCCTGGTTAACACCCTGACACATGCAGTGGCCACTAAATCAGGAATTGTTAAATACTGTGTACACCATGTAAAAATCCCTGGTTATAACCCCCTACACATGTCAGTGCCCACTAATGGGAATTGTTATATACGTGTGACAACCATGAAAATCCCTGGTTATTACACCTACAACATGTACAGTGCCCACTAATGGAATTGGTTATATACTTTTGGTGTACACCATGAAAAAATCCCCTGGCCCTTATACACCCTACCGCACGTCAGTGCCCCATAAATGGAATTGTTTAAAATGTGTACACCATGAAAATCCCTGTTATACACCCTACACATGTCAGGCCCACTAAACTGGTGAATTGTTATATACTGTTGTACACCATTGAAAATCCCGGTTATTACACCCTACACATGTCAGTAGCCCACTAATAGGCATTGTTAATACTGTGTACACCATGAAAATCCCTGGTTAACCACCTTCGACACATGTCAGTGCCCATTAAATGGGAATTGTTATATACTTGTACACCTGAAAATCCCTGGTTATACACACCTACACATGTCAGTGCCCCACTAAAATAGGAATTTTAAATACTGTGTAACACCATAACTCCCTTGTTTATACACCCACACATGTCAGTGCACTAAATGGGAATTGTTACTATAATGTGTTACACCATGAAAATCTCCTGGTTATAACACCCTACCATGTCCCAGTGCCCACTAAAATGGGAATATTGTTATATACTTGTGTACACATGAAAATCCTGGTTTATAAACCCTACCATGTCAGTGCCACTAAATGGGATTGTTATATACTGTGGTACACCATGAAAATCGCGCTGTTATACACCCTACACGGCAAGTCAGTGCCCACTTAAAGGGAATTGTTTATAATCGTGTAACACCATGAAAATCCCCTGGTTATTCCACCTACACATGGTCGGCCCACTAATGGGAATTGTTATATACTGTGTACACCATGAAAATCACTGGTTATTCACCCTACCACATGTCAAGTGCCCATAAAGGGGATTGTTCATACTGTTACACCATGAAAATCCCTGGTTTACACCCTGACACCCCGTCAGTGCCCACTAATGGGCATGGTTATATACTGTGTACCATGAAATCCCTGGTTATAACCCCTACAATGTCAGTGCCCACTACGGGAATTGTTTTATAATACTGTGTACACCATGAAAATCCCTGTTATACACCCACACCATGTCAGTGGCCACTAAATGGGAATTGTTAATACGTGTACACCATGAATACCCTGGTTATACACCCTTACACATGTCCCAGTGCCACACTAAATGGGAATTGTTAATAACTGTGTACACCATGAAATCCCCTCCCCGTTATAACACCCTACCACGTCAGTGCCTAACAACTGGGAATTGTTATACGTGTACACCATGAAAATTCCCTGGTTATAACACCCTACCACATGTCAGTGCCCACTAAAGGGAATTGTTATATACTGTGTACACCATGAAACTCCCTGGTTATAACCACCCGACAACATGTCAGTGCCCACTAATGGGAATTGTTAATCTGGTGTACACCACTGAAAATCCCTGGTTATTCACCCTACAATGTCCAGGTGCCCACTAAATGGGAACTTTTATATATGTGTACACCATGAAAATCCCTGGTTATACACCCTACCACTGTCAAGGGCCCACTAAATTGGGAATTGTTATAGTATACTGTGTACACCATGAAAATCCTGGTATACCCACCTAACGTCAGGCCCACTAAAGGGAATTGTTATATACTGTGTACACCATGAAATCCCTGGTTAGACACCCTAACACATGTCAGTGCCCGACTAATGGGAATGTTATATACTGTGTAACCATGAAAATCCCTGGGTTATACACCTACACATGTCATGCCACTAAATGGGAATGTTTCATACTGTGTACACCATGAAACCTGTTTATAACCCCTACACATGTCAGTGGCCCAACTAAATGGGATTGTTAAATACTGTGTACACATGAAAATCCCCTCGTTATACCACCCCACGTTCAGTGCCCACTAAATGGACTGTGTATATACTGTGTCACCAGGAAAATCCCTGGTTATAACCCTATACATGTCAGTGCCCACTAAATGGTGAATGTATATATACTGTGTAACACCATGAAAATCCCTGGTATACACCCTACACATGATAGTGCCCATCTAAATGGGAATGTGTTAATTACGTGTACACCATGAAATCCCTGGTTATACACCTTACCACATTCATGGCCCACTAAATAGGAATTTTTAAATACTGTGAACACCATGAAAATCCCCTGGTTATACACCCTACACATGTCAGTGCCACTAAAAATAGGAATTGTTCGAATAACTGTGTACACATGAAAATCCCTGGTTATAACAACGCCCTACACATGTCAGTGCCATAATGGGAAGTGTTATATCTGTGACACATGAAAATCCTGTTTTATACACCCTACACGCAGTCCCACTAAATGGGAATTTATTGTTGATATACTGTGTACACAATGAAAATCCCTGTTTTACACCCTACACATGTCAGTGCCCACTAAATGGGAATTGTTATATACTGTTGGTTACAACCATGAAAATCCCTGGTTAACACCTGACACATGTCAGTGCCCACTACATGGGAATGCTTATATACCTGTGTACACCATGAAAATTCCCTGGTTATCACCCTTACACGCAGTGCCCACTAAATGGGATTGTTATAATACTGTGGTACACCATGAAAATCCCTGGTTATAATACACCTCACACATGTCAGTGCCCACTAAATGGAATTGTTATACTGTGTACACCATGAAAATCCCTGGTTATAACCCCCTACACAACGTCAGTGCACCTCCTAAATGGGAATTGTTAATACGTGACAACCATGAAAATCCCTGGTTATAACACCTACACATGTCAAGTCCCACTAAATGGGGAAATTGTTTATATACTGTGTACACCATGAAAATCCCTGGGTACTACACCCTACACATGTCAGTTGCCGCACTAAATGGGAATTGTTCTCGAACTGTGTACCATGAAAATCCCTGGTTTACACGCCTACCACATGTCAGTGGCCACTACTAAGTGGAATTGTTATATACTGTGTACACCCATGAAATCCCCTGGTTATTCACCCTACACATTCAGTGGCCCATTAAATGGGGAATTGTTAAATACGTGTGCCCAGTGGATGGGGGTTTATGGTTTTGGGTGGTTGAAAGAGAAGATCCCCACCGATGTCCATTTCTCTCTCCAGGAAATGTTTGATATATACTATGATACCGATTTTTGGGTTTTAAATTTAGTCTTATCTGGACGATAGGTAAATGTTTTAAGTCATCTCACCCCACAAAAATGAGGATTGTACGTTGCAATGGCTGAATACTAGCCTTGCTTGAATTCGGAATCTAAAGTAATTTACCAGCCCATTGCAAGTGCCATTGCAAGGTACAATCCTTGATTTTCACAAAGTTTGTGTACTGAAGCAACATGGCCAGAAACTTCTAGGAGGAACAGTTAGAGCGGGAAGGGCAGATTACACCAGGGAAAGGCTCCTCTTCTGTAAATTTCCTGGACTGTATTTGGTCCATGCGTACAACCATATGCATAAAACGGTTTCACAGAGTGGCCAAACAAATTGGAGCAAAATTTCAGTTTTTATGGGGGGTGGGGGGGAATGCATTTTAAAGTATCTCTAGGTGATGGCAATAAAAACTAAACCGAACCCGAGTTCGAGCCGAACTGTGTGCGAGTTCGAACGGACCCTCGGACTTCTGCGAAACTATCTCGGACGGGACCTTTCTATATTTCAGACTTTCGATAATTATCGAGTTCGAAAACGTCGATGTATCGATCCGCAGTAAAATGTTTACATGGTATCTAGCGCGAACAGAATCGCGAGTAAAGTCTCCATTACAGCCTAAACTCGAGTATTCGAATCTGCGAGTAAAAATGTCCAGGTTTAACCTCGAACGTCGAACGGCGAAAGCTGCGCAAGTAGCGCGCGTGAGAGTTAAAAAATCGATTTTACTAAGTCCTGGATATTGGAACATGCTCCCCAGACCATGTTCCCAGTGTCCCACACCATTACATTAAGTTACCATTAATATTTTAGTTGTATTTGACTCGAAACTTTGTCGAACATTATTGGCCTCCCATAGACTTGAATGGGTCCGTTTTCGAACTTGCGAACTTTTATAATAGTTCGAAAGTTTCGAAAACGGAACCGAACTTTCAATAGTTCGACCATCTCTATGATCTCTAGCCACCAAAATTAAAACATTGCGCTAGTGTAGGGGGACCCCCACCAATCCTTAACTTTAGGGTTTTAAACTTTAAATCAGTAGAGAGCGCTATCCTGTTCAGTTTGCCATTACTTTCATTATTGTTTTTGGAGCAATTTCCGATAATTTTGTGTTTCTTATGGGGCAGCCATTGATTTCACTCCTCCTATAGTGGGCAGTGTGCTTGAGGGGTCTACTGGAATAGGTCCCACCAATCAGAAGGGTTTGCATAATGGTTTAAAATACACTTGCTCTTTTTATAATGAAACATGCAGAATCAGTTAACAGCAAACAAACTGATTTGCAAGTAATTAACCGGGACTTCGGGGTTTTACATTCACCCTTTCCCTTCTTCTATAGTCATCAAACACATGATCTAGTATTGTGTCGGTGTGCAAGTAGCATGTTGATGTCAATGGAATCAGTTTATCTATGGTATATATGATGATGATTGCCTGTGACTTCCAAGGGCCGAAAACAATATGTAGACATGGACCTATTTTACTACAATAAAGCCCATTTTGGATAAGCCCGGAGTTCAGTGTGTGCTTTCTGCGATCGTTCTATGTTTTATTACAGCAGTCACCAAGGCAAACAAGAGCACAGAGTGCGAAGGATCCGAGTATTATATTTAGCCACACCTAGGGGCCCAAATATTTATAAACGCACGGTTGCTTAATGTACTTAAAAGCGCGACCCCTGTCTTTATAAATAGGACCCCGATAATCATGTTCCTGAAGACATGGGCGTGAATCTCTTAAAGAGACGCCCAATGTCCCAAACACCGATTTGAGCCTCACACCAGTTTTCTGAAGAATATAAGGCTTTTAAAATAAATACTCACATTATATCAGCACGTTTATTGATAAAAGCCTTTATATTTTCACAAAACTGGGTGCGGCTATGCAGAGAGATACCAGATTCTGCCAGTGAATGAAGGAACCAACTGGATGGTACAAGCAGGGCTGCGTTTAAAACACCATCAACAGCAATTTAGACTGAGCCCCCACTAACACACACTAACTCATCTATTTATATAGTTATAGGTAATGACTGTATAACAGAATACGTATAGTAAGTAATGTATAAACAGAATACGTATATAGTTATAGTAATGTATAAACAGGAATAACGTATTATATGTTATGTATACCGATACGAATAGTACCGTAATGTATAACTAGAATACTATAGTTACAATAATGTAGAACACGTTTAATGTAAGATGTAAACAGTACGAATAAGTGATTAACATACGTTATAGTAGTATGTATAAACAGAAAAGTAGTATAGTATAGTAAGTAAAAGAATACGAATATGTATTCAGTATAAACAGAATAGTAAAGTTATAGTATTAGTATGTATAAAACGAATACGTTATGTTATAGTAATGTAAATAACAGAATCGAATATTGTTATAGTAATGGATCAACAGGAATACGTATATAGTTATAGTAATGTATAAACAGAATACGTATATATTATAGTAATGTATAAACAGAATACGTATATAGTGTATAGTAATGTATAAACCAGAATACGATTAGTTAGTAATTAAACGTAGTTATATTATGTTAACAAGATACGTTATAGTTATATAGTATAAACAGACTATCGTATATACGTTATGTAATGTATAACACAGAACGTTATAGTATAGTATATCAAGTACATTGTTATAATAAACGATCGTATATAGATTTACAGTAATGTATAAACAGAATACGTATAGATGACAGTAATGTTATTAAAACAGAATACCATTAGTTACAGTATGTATAAACAGAATAGTATAGTACAGTTAAACGAATGATTGTAAGTAATGTATAAAACAGAATAACGTTCAAGTTTCAGTAATGTTATAAAACAGAATACGTATATAGTTAGCAGTAATGTATAAAACGAAATACTTTATAAGTTATAGTAGGTTTATAACAAGAATACGTTATAAGTTATAGTAATGTATAACAGAATACGTATATAGTTATGTAGTGATAACAATAGTAATGTTTATAGAATAAAACAGAATACGTCATATAGTTATAGTATGTAAAAAGAGAATAATCGTATATAGTTATAGTATGTATAAACAGTAATGACGTATATATTATAGTAATGTTAGAACAGATACGATATAGATTATAGTAATGTATAAACAGACTAATACGTATATAGTTATAGTACTGTATAATACAACGATTGTATGTACGTAACAGAATACGTATAGTTATAGTAATGTAAACAGAATACGTATATAGTTTAGTAAAGTATAAACGAATAAGTACGTATAAGTTATTAGAATGTCTAAAACAGAAACGTATAAAGTTATAGTAATGTATAAACAGAATACGTATATAGTTATAGTAATGTATAAACAGAATACGTATATAGTTATAGTAATGTGTGTTTTTCTCCCCACAGATGTTAATAGTCAGTCGAATTGGGAGGTGATTCCTGGTTTTGTGATCCGGACATCGGAGAGTGTTACGGTGCAGCGCGGTCTGTGTGTACAGATTCCATGTAGATTTATAATTGATACAAAGAAATATACATTAACCAGAGACGCTGTAGGAATCTGGTATAAAGGATACGGAGAGATTTTTGTTGCAGTTTCTAATAATCCATCTCTGGTCTCTGAACAACAAAAGGACGTTTTTAACATTGAACTGGTAACGGTCCCGGTGGAGCTGTTCCTCTCTATCACCGATGTACAGTATGAAGATAATGAACAATATAATTTTAGAGTCGAGGATTCGCCATTAAAATTTTCCTACATTGGTACCACCGTCTATAACAGTGATAGGTGAGTTCAAATTGGAAAATGCCATTTCACCACTATCTGTGTGATGTGACAGACGTGTCGCTGATTGTGAATGGCTGGTAATGGTGGGTACATTGGCATAAAAGTTTATATTAGCCACTCATCTACTTATCATTGTGCTATTATATAAGGCATAATGTGCCCATTTAAGTGCAATATATGTATATTACGCCACTCAGGTTTTTCCTGACCATTACCATGAGACCGGATACAGTATCTGTACTGTGCATACAATATATAACTCATACTATATATATAAACACTAACAGGAAGATTCATATAAGTTCTTCTCGTTAAAAAAGGTGATAATTTTGCCCGAACCAATCAGATGTTAGTTTTCAAACGTTAAATAACATTTGAGTGTTTGGGGCAAAATTTGCACCATTTTTAACAATAAGGGGGAGATGCAATACTTACTTACCTCTGCGCTCCTTACCTTCCTGATGGTTCTTGCGATGCAGTCAGTACTCACTTAGCTTGTGTTAAAGGAGAACTGTTATCCCGTTTTTGTAAGTTGCACAAACATGTCTAATTGTTCCTTAACCCCCTGCAAAGCTTTCTGAAGCTTTAAATATAAAAAAAAAATCAAAACACATACGTAAATCGCCTTAAAAGTCCATACTTGGCGCCGCCATCTTGGATTCCATCCTTCCTGTTTTCTTCTGCCAAAAAACTACAAATCCCAGCATGCAATTTTCCTGATGCTGGTGACATCACAGCATTTTCTATTGGCCGTTCGGCACTACAGGGGGAGGGATACGGAGGCGTGGCCTACACAACGGCACGTCCTCTGTTAGAGGAGGGTAGCGGGATCGGTATACAAACTACCTTTTATGAATGGATTTTTTTTGTATATTATAACACAATTGTACTCTCTTGTTTTTGTCATCTTCTATTATGTCACATTTTAATTTTCTCTGTTAAACGCTGTTGTTAATGTCATTATATGGCTAGATTGGTGCTGTGAGTGTGTGTGAGTGTCGTTTATGTGGCGTGTTGGGGATTGCTGGGTGTGGTGTAATGTCCTTCTAAGTGCATAAATGGTGTTGCGGATGCGTGCAAATGTCGTTTCTATGTGCGTGAATTGGCTGTCGGATGCGTGCGAATATCGTTTTAAAGTGCTGAATGGCGTTGTGCGTGAATGGTGTTTGTGGATGCGTGGCGAATGTCGTTTAAAGGGCAACTATAGTGTCAAATTCAAACTTTTAAAAAACCTCTACTAATTAAACTATACTTCATCCCATCCATCAAACGGATCTCCAAACGAGCGGCCGTTTTTGCCCGATAAAGTGCCCATTCACGGCACGATTTCGCCGACCTGCGATCACACGTGTGTATAGTAAGCGATACGCGTGTACTGGCAAAATCAAGGAGAAAGTTCGAAGACATCTCTACCAGTTACCCATTTGGATCTGGGATGTAAGGTAAGATTTTATTACACTACAAAGTGGGGCCAGTAGTGGGGGATTATAGTTTTGGGGTGGACAGCCCCTTTAATAACCAATAATCTCAAGAACTCTCAGAAACTCGGTAATCCAAAGAAAAAACTTTTTATCCCATCTCTCTCCACACAATGTAAAAGCCATAAATGAAAGTTATATGGTAACAAACCTTGTATTGTACAGAGCCTGACAGACAGATTCATGTAATTAGCAGGGCTTGCATTATTGTAAATTGATTTTAGACTGTGATCATTCTAACTCAGACTGGCTACAGGTGTTTTTACCTGATTAACCTGTGGCTCTCTATATGTTTTCAAAATACAACCCAACCATTCCCTGACTGCCCTCTGCTATCTTTAGGGTAAATGGATAGATGTAATTCACTACACCAACATAACTTTGTTCAAAGCCAGTGAATTTGATCAGGCATGGCAACTAAATTCTGAGAGAACTTTATGAAAACTTTTTTTTTATACATTAAGCACCAAACAATCATTTATGAGATGTAGCAAACGAGAGCAGCCACACTGCAACTACCAGGCACCAAAACTATGCATTTAGAAAGCTCAGTTAGGCACCAGACATCTGATAGTTGCTATGCTTGCAGAACAACTAGCAGCTCTGCTACTAAAACAGAACTAGGACTTGCTGAAGGCCTCTGGCTGTTTAATACTGTCTCCTTGGCACACACCCCCAACATATGATGGGTCAATAATACAAGAGCCAATCAGATTTAGAGATTTGTGTTTGGACCAATCAGTATTTTAGGTGGTGTGTTTATGAGACACTTTAAAACTTCATGAACTCCTCAGAGCGCTCAGTTTGTAATCAGCAGTCAAACTAGCAGGTCTTGCCTTTGTATTTAGGTTAGGATTTGCAAGTAAGTGGCTGGTATTTAGTTGGACTACAGCAATGAATAATCTTTTGCTCCTAGGTTTATAGTGTCATTGTGTAGCAGTCCATAAACAGCACATACATGTTGATATAAATGATAAAAATCAATTTTTGTTTGCAGAACCTTAGTTTGCTTTACTTTAATCAAATAGTCTGCAAAATTGTGAGCAAGCCTAATAATATGTAGTTGCACTACTAGTTCCACCCACCTCCATTCCCTGACAAGCACTCTCAACAGCATAGGCAGTTAGGGGTTGTACATGAAATCATGCGTCAAGGCTGTCAGAATCACTGCATATAAATACAATCAGGTTTGTAATTAACACAGCCCTTTACTTACTTTAATTATAAGTGTCCCCCAATTATGAATGATCTGATAACTATATATACCACTAACAATTTATTGCTCTATTGCCCAAGCAGGGATGTCCAACCTGTGGCCCTCATGTTGTGAAACTACAACGCCCAGTATTCCTTGGTTTCTCTGCAATGAGAATGCTGGGCGTTGTAGTTTTCAAAATCTGGAGGGCTCCGGTTGAAATCCCAGACCCACTTGGCATAGCCGGGAAAAACCAACTGGATACCGCATTATATCAGAAAATGAGTGATTGGATAATGCACGGAATGGCCAACAAAGAGTTCGTATGTTATGTAACATACGAACTCTTTTCGTTGCCGCCATTCCTGGCAGGACGCACTAAGTAAAAGACCTTTCAAATGCAGCAAAAAAAAATCAAAGTTTATTGCAAGGACTTTCTGTACATTCTCTTAAAGGTACCAGGTATAAAAGGACATCTATACTGAAACAATGGTTATCTTTAGATATCCAATCTGAACTATCTTCTGCTAGGGTGCATTTTTGCTATAACTGAATGGACACAGTGTTCATGCAATCATATGAATTGCATGATGGAAATTCCCTCTCCAATGCTGCCTCTTTAGTATAACTGAGCATGCTTGCCCTTATAGACTGTCGGCGACAGTGGTTGGGATCATGGATTTGGCAGGACTGTGGAGCCATTCCAGCCCCTTAACTTTTTGTTACTCTCTTTTGATGATAGAATGAGAACGTGTTATGCTAAGAGGTGGTTCAGGACTCGTTTTACAGTATATTCTTGCCTTTCTTACTAGACCAACTTGTTTTGGGACCACAGTTCTCCTTTAATGCATCGCAGGAACAAGGTAGGTAGGAGCCCCGGGGTAACGGCACCATTGAAATCACGTTTGTTTTTCGCTAAAAAGTACCACAAAAAAAACATTTTTTGTTTTGCATCGGCGCCCTGTGCCATAAAGAGGAAGCAGATAGACCCTGGAGTTGACCCCACGCAAACCGAATATAAAATCAGGAAGCCGAGTGTCAAGAACCCTCCAGGCTGCGACGCCTATCCACCTATCAGTTACCGAAACCACCTCCAGCAACCGACAGGCGGATGAACAGAACGGACCAGGAGGGTTTAGTGAACAAGCATATGCACCAATTAATTTACTTATATTACTTAACTACTAATATATCTATGGGTTATTCACACACTCACCCCTGACTTATAATGAGCCTGCAAGAAAAGGGTTAACCACCCCTATTTACTCTATACAGTTATATATATAAACAATACTCTATAGTAGCGTAACTTCAGAGACACAGGTTCTTTTTGGGATATACTCAGAATAAGACAATTAGCCTATAAATGATTTTGTATCAATTATTAAAAGTTTATTATTTATTAAAAGTTGTCAAAGAGTGAAAAAAAAAAAAAAAAAAAAAGAAAAACTAATTAAGTTTAACTAAAATGCTAAAAAACAAAAAAACACAAGTGAACACACGTGAGGGTAGATGGGTAAAAGAAAGAATACTTAGGGATAAATGGCATCTGATAGTCTGTGAGCAGAGTCTGGAATCTTGTAACCGAACATTGAAAAATCCAAATGATAGTTCTTGAATAAAAAACATCAATGTATGGTCCGTCCGGTTGGCTAGATGTTTCTTAAGATGTTATGACGAACTCCTACCCTCAGTATGGGCCACTCAAAAAACTAATAATGCTGTCAGTTCCCATACTTTGGATTATAAACATGTTACGTTCTTTATACCCTAATATTAATCAATCTCATGAATTTACACAACTAACAAGACCAAACATGACATATCACCATATTTATATTTGGATAACGATTTAAAAGGCAACTATAGTGTCCAAATTCAAACTTTTAAAAACCTCATACTATTAAACTATACTTCATCCCTCCCCAATGTGTGTTTCTCTTTCTAATCAATCCACTATTTTTGTAGATATTAGACTTATAAGTTTTAAAGACTCAGAGGGAGGAACTGTCAATCAAAGTGAAATGCATGTGTAGTCACTCCCTCCTACTGCTGTGAATTACAATATCACAGTCCTCCTATGAAGTAAATTACCATATCCCTCTAACTATATCACCCAGGTGATTGTCTCTATTTTTAATAGGAATATATAATAGTGTAAATTTTTTCCCAGGTGAATTGTCTCTATTTTATTAATAGGTTATGATAAATAGTGTAAACCCCCCCCCCCTTTTTGAATTTTCTCTATTTTATTATAGGATATGATTAAATTGTGTAAAACTCGCCCAGGCGATTTTCCTATTTTATTAATAGGATTGATAAATATTGTAAAACTCACCAGGTGAATTCTCTCTATTTTATTAATAGGATATAATTAGTGTAAAACCACCAGGTGAATTTCTCTATTTTATTAATGGATATGATAAATAGTGTAACTCACCCAGGCGAATTCCTCTATTTTATTAATGGATATGATAATTATGTAAAACTCACCCAGGCGAATTTCTCTATTTTATTAATAGATAATGATAAATAGTGTAAAACTCACCCAGGTGAATGGCTCTATTTTATTAAGGATAATGATAAATAGTGTAAACTCACCCAGGGGAATTTTCTCTATTTTATTATAGGAATATGATAATAGTGGTAAAACTCACTCACCCAGGTGAATTTTCTCTATTTTATTAATAGGATATGATAAATAGTGTAAAACTCACCCAGGGGAATTTTCTCTTTTATTAATAGGATATGATAAATAGTGTAAAACTCACCCAGGTGAATTGTTCTATTTTATTAATAGGATATGATAATAGTGTAAAACTCACCCAGGGGAATTTTCTCTATTTTATTATGGATAGATAAATAGTGTAAAACTCACCCAGGTGAATTGTCTCTATTTTATTAATAGGATATGATAAATAGTGTAAAACTCACCCAGGCAATTTTCTCTATTTTATTAATAGGATATGTAATATTGTAAAACTCACCCAGGTGAATTGTCTCTATTTTATTATAGGATATGATAAATAGTGTAAACTCACCCAGGGAATTTCTCTATTTTATTAATAGGATATGATAATGTGTAAAACTCACCCAGGTGAATTGTCTCTATTTTTTAATAGGATATGATAATAGTGTAAAAACTCACCCAGGCGGAATTTTCTCTATTTTATTAATAGGATGGATAAATAGTGTAAACTCCCCCGGCGAATTTTCTTTATTTTATTAATAGGATATGATAAATAGTGTAAAACTCACCCAGGCGAATTGTCTCTATTTAGTTAATTGGATATTAATAGTGTAAAACTCACCCAGGTGAATTGTCTCTATTTATTAATAGTATGATAAATAGTGTAAAACTCCCCAGGCGAATTTTCTTCTTTATTTTATTAATAGGATATGATAAATAGTGTAAAACTCACCCAGGCGAATTGTCTCTATTTTATTATAGGATATGAAAATAGTGTAAAACTCACCCAGGTGAATGTCTCTATTTTATTAATAGGATTATGATAAATAGTGTAAACTCACCCAGGTGAATTGTCTCTATTTTATTAATAGGATATGATAAATAGTGTAAAACTCACCCAGCGAATTGTCTCTATTTTATTAAATAGGATATGATAAATAGTGTAAAACTCACCCAGGTGAATGGTCTCTATTTTAATAATAGGATATGATAAATAGTGTAAAACTCCACCATTCGAATTGTCTCTATTTTATTAATAGGAATATGATAAATAGTGTAAAACTCACCCAGGTGAATTTTCTCTATATTATTAATAGGATATGATAAATAGTGTAAAACTCACAGGTGAATGTTCTCTATTTTATAATAGGATATGATAAATAGTGTAAAAACTCACCCAGGTGAATTGTTCTCTATTTTATTAATAGGATATGATAATAGTGTAAAAACTCACCCAGGGGATTTTCTCTATTTATTAATTTGGTAAAAAACTGCCAAAAAATGCAACAAAGCAAAAGATGATAAAAGGTGAAATTTTCTCCTCCTATTTATAAATGGCTTTAATCAAAATAGCTCTGAAATTTCACCCTTTCTGGTCTGGTAAGCCAACTCTAGAGAGCAATTTCTCTTTTCACCATGATCCCAGACTAACACAATGATAAAGTGAAGATTACAGTCATACGTCACTGCAGCAATGTTTTCCGCGAAAATGTGTTATAATAAGGCGAAAATAGCGCTCTTTGTCATGCATTCCTGCAATGTGAAATGGCGAAAACACAGTCATTTATAAATATGCCTCTCTGTGTTTAGGGTGGGAGGGTGTTGCCCTACATTATAAGGCTCAGTTACCCAGAGCCGCTATCAATCTGGATAAAACTGCCAAACGCGATTCAATATTGCGTTGTGACTGGTAATCCTAATAGGAATTTGCACAAAGCGTGTTTTTACGCCAACTTTAAGTCTGGCGTTAAATTCACGCTAAAGTAGTCTGTAACGCTTATTGAATCGTGTGCGCCAGATGCGCTAGTGTCTTTTGCAAACCCGCGCATCTGGCACTAATATGCGCTAACTCTATATTATTGCCCTGCAGCTCTGGCACATGTTTTTTTTTTGAGGGGGTAGAGATACCCTTTAAAGGTTATATTAAAAAAAAACGACAAACTTTTACCCCACAACCAGCACCCCCAGTCCCAAGTTTCGCAATACATACCTTGCTCCTCTGCCGTCATTGGCTATGAGATCACCACCGAAGATCGCCAGAAGATTTGCAAGGGATGGTCGGTCTCCAGTTAAACATCTGCTTTCAGGAATGTTATAGAACAATGTAAGTATAGCGAGTAAGAGATTTAGGGGGTAATGATAGTGAGGTTTGTCAAGGGGGTGAGAAGGACCTTTATTGATCACTTGATATGCAAATCATTTTTGCTAATGTCATTATTTTGTAGGAATACAATAAAAATTCAGTATTATATATGATACCCCACAGCTGTGCTGTCTTGTCCTTTGGTGGTTAGGGTAGGGGCAAGCCTGGGAATGGGTGTGCGTAATGTTAGGTGTGTGCCACCAGTTCCTGTCCCATATCCTGGCTCACCTGGTGAGAGTAAGGAATGTAATATTCTAGAGGAAATGTATTTATGGTATTTTTTTTTTTACCATTTAGAGGAAGGTTTTTTTTTTTTGTAGACCTAACGAACCTGAGATCTCCCCAGTAAAGAAGCTGATTGCTGGGCAGTGAGGACAAGTGACCCTGACTGTACTGCTCCTGGACATTGCCCTGGGACGTCTCCAAACATCACATGGAAAGGAAATATAACCCAGACCGTGTACAGGACATGAGCTGCTATTGAAAGACGGTAACAATCATCCACCAATCAACTTCACTTTCACCCCATCACAGAAGACCACACACAACTGAACTAACCTTACAGTTGACTTACAAGAACAGCGTCTTCTAGTAACACACACTCACCTGGATGTTCAATGTAAGTCTTATCGTCACTGTATTTTCATAACAAACAGTCTTCTCCCCTTCCCTTAAAAATGAAGAATTTATACTTAAGGAAATCTTCACCCAAAAAACAATTAGCATTCCAGTGAAAGGCTTCTTAATTTGCTATAAAATGATCTGGTTTTATGTCTGAATTTACAACCACAACCATTGTAATCACCTTGCAAAGTTCTAAATTCTTTGAAGTCATGCTGAATCTGCATATATTAAGACTCCACCCTCTGTTTTTGCCCGGTGGGCACATTAGTACTAATTAGCTGTATACTCCTCCCATTTTTAACCACCAGCTGGGAAATTACCCGAAGTCTCTCCTTCTCTATTTGATGATGAGTAAGGGAGCTGTGATGAAAACTCTCTCCCCTACTTACTTGGTCCCTCAGTAATGTTATTCTTTGAGCAGTTTACTGATGCCTGGAAGGAGTTTTTTAATTATAGCCTAGAGAGACTTGTGCTTTTTTAGGTCATTGTAAAAAAGTGAAATAAATTTTTTTTAACTCCCACAATCCTTTCTGATTTCTTCTACTGGTGGGAAGTGTTTATAGGAAATGCTGGTCCAATGTGGTCCAATGAACATCTGCAGTAGTGTTGGGCAAATCTGTTGTAAGGTTTTTGACCAGGAGAAACAAAACCATATTTCAAGTTTAGAGAATTAGAACATTGATTGATTGATGCAATTCCTTTTCACTTGTGTAATAGTCTTATTTTCACTGAATTCCTTCCCATGGGTCCTCCAAATAACCAGAGGTTGGAATGAGAATGTTTCTCAATGCTTATTCAGATCTCACACTAACTCTGTTTTGACGCTTGTCAACAAAAACAGTGCAATAAACAGAATAAATGGAAAACCACCATGGCTGAAGCCAGCTCATTGAGCTTTTCCAGTCAGGTACTCAGCATGCAGCACTTATAGCAAGCCCAATTCAATGACATGCCAGTATAGCTACTGAACCCATCTAAGCTGTAATTCAGACCTCTCACTTTTTATAGTGTTTCCCAAACCACACCTCCAAGTCTGATTGGTCTAGATACAATCCTAAATCTGATTGGATCTTGGATTCCAGACCAATCGAATTTTGGGGTGGGTTTAATAGGCACTACAAATGTGAATGTTCAGTAAGGGGTCCATTTTCAGTTTAGCATTTCATCTGAAATGTTTTGTCTTTGTACTAAGGCATGTACTGGGATATAAGCTTATTGAGTGATTCTGGCTGGGTAGCTTGAATGGGCAACCCTTAGTTTCAGATTGCTCTCAGTTTAGTATCTCAGTATTTGGTTGTCTGTATCTAAGATAAAATTTCCAGAAAAAAAAATCTGATTTCCCCTGACCAAGTACCTGACAGCAATCTGAGTAACAGAGCTATTGATGTATTGGAATATCTGATAGTTGTTCACCAGAAAATACTCCATTGATAGAACAGAGGGATTTGGGATTTCAAACCAGTCTAAGAGCAACATGGTAATGAAAGGGATATCAGAAACACATGCAGCAAAGCTGAGTCTGAATAATTGCGTGTAAAAGCAACCAGTCTGTAATAAATGCAGCTCTGCTTGTAACAACTGTTGTGTCCTTCATTCACTGGATAATCTGGTATCTCTCTGTCTCTCCCTTTCTTTGTATATAAATATAAAGCAGGTTATCTTACAAATATAACCTGATATATAAAATGAAGAAGGCCTGAATATTTCCTAAATCTGTATGTGTAGTTACCAGATAAACTGATTCAATCTGATATCAACATGCTCCTTGCAACACAACAACATCAGATCATGTAGTTCTGATGACTATAGAAAGAGGGAAAGGGTTTGTTAAAATCCCAGAATCCCAGGTGGGACTTGCAATTAGCTGTTGTGCATGTTTAACTGATTCTGCATGTTTCATTAATAAAAAGAGCAAGTGCTATTTTAACCATTATGCAAACCCCTTCTGATTGGTGGACTATCTCCATAGACTACAAACACACTGCCCACATATAGGAGGAGAGAAATCAATGGCTGCCCCCATAAGAATCACAAAAATGAAATATCCAGATAACTGCTCCAAAAAAAAATAATGAAAGTATATGGCAAAAGTACCAGGAATCGCTCTCTGCAAATATACTTAGGTCATTTTTGCAGTGTAGATGCCCTTTAAGTAAATTACTTTTCCTTGAATTCCAAAGGCAGCAATCAAGTGTGAGGCATATGTCCCAACCCTTAAGCAGGTAGGACAGATTTAAACTCCTTCCAGGCATCAGTAAACTGCTCAAAGAATAACATTTACTGAGGGTCCAGTAAGTTAGGGAGAGTTTTCATCACAGCTCCCTTATTCATCATGCAAATAAGAGGAGAGACTTCTGGGTAATTTCTAGCTGTGTGTTAAAAATGGAGGGGTTAACAGCTATTAGTACTAATGTGCCCACCGGGTAAAACGGAGGTGGAGTCTTAAGATATGCAATTTAGCATGTAGTTCAAGAATTTAGAACTTTGCAAGGTGATTACAATGGTTGTGGTGTAAATTCAGACATAATAACCAATCGTTTTATAGCAAATTAAGAAGCCTTTCACTGGAAGCTAATTGTTTTTTGGGTGAAGATTTCCTTTAAGGTAACAGGTATAAAAGGACATCTATACTGAAAACAATAGTTGTCTTTAGATATCCAATCTGAAATATCTTCTGCTAGGTGCAGTTTTTGCAATGGACACAGTGTTCTGGCAAATCATGTGAATAGCATGATGGGAAATTCCCTCTTTCAATGCTGCCTCATAGAGATTACTGAGCATGCTTGCCCTCATAGAAACTCTAAGAGGAACAGTTAGAGGCGGAAACTTATTACACCAAATGGCTCCTACTCTTTACTTTCTGGGAATATGAACAGACATTGCAGGAGAACTGTTTGGAGCAGAGATTAAAGGGCATCTACACTGCAAAAATGCCCTAAAGTATTTTTGCAGAGAGTGCTATCCTGTGTATTTTTGCCATATACTTTCATTATTTTTTTGGAGCAGTTATCTGGATATTTTCATTTTTGTGTTTCTTATGGGGGCAGCCATTGATTTCTCTCCTCCTATAGTGGGCAGTGTGCTTGTAGTCTATGGAGATATGTCCACCAATCAGAAGGGGTTTGCATAATGGTTAAAATAGCACTTGCTCTATTTTAATTAACATGCAGAATCTGTTAAAACATGCAAACAACTGATTTGCAGTCCCACCTGGGATTCTGGATTTTACATTAACCCTTTCCTTCTTCTCTAGTCATCAGAACTACATGATCTGATATTGTTGTGTGCAGTAGCATGTTGATGTCAGATTGAATCAGTTTATCTGTGTAACTTCACATCAGATTTGTAAATATTTCAGACCTTCTTCATTTTATATATCAGGTTATATTGTGTGATACCTGCTTTATTGTTAGTTAAAGATATATATTTATATATCAAAGAAAGGGAGAGACAGAGAGATACCAGATTATCCAGTGAATGAGGACACAACTGTTGTTACAACAGGGCTGCATTTATTACAGACTGGTTGCTTTTACACTGCAATTATTCCACACTCAGCTTTGCTGCATGTGTTTTCTGATATCCCTTTGATTACCATGTTGCTCTCAAGACTGGTTTACAATCATCTCCCTCTGTTCTATTACGGAGATTATTCCTGGTGAAATATTGGAACCAATATTCCAATACATCAATAGCTCTGTTACTTGGATCCCCTGTTAGGTACTTAGTGTGGAGAATCATATTTTTTTTGTTGGTAACTTTTATCTTAGATACTGACAGCCATAACTGAAAACTAAACTGAGAGCCATCTGAACTAAGGGCTGCCCATTCAAGCTACTCAGCCAGAATCACTCAATAAGTTTATATCCCAGTACATGCCTTAGTTCAAAGATTTAACATTTCAGATGAAATGCTAAACTGATACTAGCTCTCCTTACTGAACATTCACTATTTGTAGTGTCTCCTAAACCACCCCCAAAATCTGATTGGTCTAGGATCCAGATCCAATCAGATTTAGGATTGTATCTAGACCAATCAGCTTTGGAGTGTGTTTGGGAAATACTATAAAAAGGGAGAGATCTGAGTTACAGCTTAGTATAGACTCAGCAGCTCTGCTGGCATGTCATAAATTGCTGTATGTCTAGTGTACCTGACTGGAAAAGCTCATGAGCTGGCTTGAGCCATGGTGGTTTTCCATTTGCTCTTGTTATTGCACTGTTTTTGTTGACAAGCAGCAAAGCGGAGTTAGTGTGATACTGATTAAACCCTGAATACGGCATTGATAAAACATTCTCATTCCAACCTCTGGTTATTTGGAGGCCCCATGGGAAGGCATTCAGTGAAAATAAGACTATTACCAAGTGAAAAGGAATTGCATCAATATCAATCATTGTTCTAAATTCTCTAAACTTGAAATATGGTTTTGTTTCTCCTGGTCAAACACCTTACAACAGATTTGCCCAACACTACTTTACATGTCATTGACCAGCATTTTCCTAAAACCACTCTCCTACCAGTAGAAGAAAATCAGAAGGATTGTGGGAGTTACTTATTAGAATAGAGGGAAAAAATCTATTTCACTTTTTACAATGGCCTGTAAAATTGCACAAGTCTCTCTATGCTCATAATTAAATAAATCCTTCCGGGCATCAGTAAACTGCTCAAAGAATAACATTAACTGAGGGACCAAGTAAGTTAGGGAGAGTTTTCATCACAGCTCCCTTACTCATCATGCAAATAAGAGAAGGAGAGACTTCTGGGTAATTTCCCAGCTGGTGGTTAAAAATGGGAGGAGTTAACAGCTAATTAGTACTAATGTGCCCACCGGGCAAAACAGAGGGTGGAGTCTTAAGATATGCAATTCAGCATGTACTTCAAAGAATTTAGAACTTTCGAGGTGATTACAATGGTTGTGGTGTAAATTCAGACATAATAACCAGATCATTTTATAGCAAATTAAGAAGCCTTTCACTGGAATGCTAATTGTTTTTTGGGTGAAGATTTCCTTTAAGGGAAGGATTTTTGAACACTGCACAGTGGGGCCAGTAGTGGGTTAAATTTTAGTTTTGGGGGTGGACATGCCCTTTAAATTGTACTGTTGTTTGGTTCCCAATTTGTTTCCTTGACTTATTCCCACCTCCCCTCCTGAAGATTGATATATCACTAGACTGGGGTTCACCCCTATCATATACAAAGACATGACCCAGTCTATAGTCCACACACTCACAATTAAATTTTCTCCTTTTACTTAATGTTATGTTGCTTTGTAATTGGTCAATATCTGGTTTAACACGATAAGTTTAGTGTATTCCTTAGGATTACTTCATGCAGCTAAACTATCACCTAATGTGTTTACTTCCATCTCAACTGCTGTTAGTTGGATGGTATTCTCATTATCATCCTCATGAGTACAAAAGATGCGTTACCAGCCCCCACATCCCATCTTGGACATCTTTAGAACTAGGTTCCTACCTGGGCAAATTTTCCAATGTAGACCCCTAGGGATTATTTTGCCCAATTCTCAGTGAATTTATCATTATCCATCTGCACCTATCTGGCCTTCCTTATCCGTATACGTCTGTAATTGAGATAATCATACTATGTAGTTGGGCAAGGGACCACTGCTAAACACCAAGTCAATGTACTCAGTGTACTGTCGTGTACTGGGGTAATGGCTATAGACTGTACTAGCAGTTAATTTAAAAAAGTAAAGGTTTGCATGAAGGGTAATCTATATAACCAGAATAAATATCCTTGATTGCAATTTTTTGATGTGAGCAGCACTGTAGTAGATCATGCAAATAATCCAATGCACGTCAATACGTTTTGATATTTTATTATATCAATGTGTTTAATTAACAGATAAACCTACTGTGAATATCTCCATCCCAGTAATATCCCATGGATGGCACTGTGTGTGTGTTCTCTTATGTGCCACAGGAGGGCGATAAAGAACTTATTATTTATTCTACATTTCCAGACTAGACATAGATAATGTAACACATTACATCACCGTCTGTCTCTCTATCACTATCCTACCACACTGCAATATAAACCTATAGCACTGGAACACATTACATCACCGTCTGTCTCTCTATCACTATCCTATCACACACTGCATATAACCTTAGCACTGGAACACATTACATCACCGTCTGTCCTCTCTATCACTATCCTACCACACTGCATATAAACCTATAGCACTGGAACACTACATCACAGTCTGTCTCTCTATCACTATCCTATCACACTGTAATATAAACCTATAGCACTGGAACACATTACATCACAGTCTGTCTCTCTATCACTATCCTATCCACCACTGTAATATAAACCTATAGCACTGGAACACATTACATCACAGTCTGTCTCTCATCACTATCCTACCACACGTGCAATATAAACCTAGCACTGGACACATTACATCACCGTCTGTCTCTTATCACTATCCTACCACACTGCAATACAAACCTATGCACCTGGAACACATTACATCACAGTCTGTCTCTATCACTATCCACCACACTGCATATAACCTATAGCACTGGAACACATTACAACATCACCGTCTGTCTCTCTATCACTATCCTACCACACTGCAATACAAACCTATA
>CM033475.1:227010614-227026180 GCA_019447015.1 Hymenochirus boettgeri
GCACTGGAACACATACATCACAGTCGTCTCTCTATCACTATCCTATCACACTGTAATACAAACCTATAGCACTGGAACACATACATCACAGTCTGTCTCTCTATCACATCCTACCACACTGCAATAAAACCTATAGCACTGGAACACATTACATCACCGTCTGTCTCTCTATCACTATCCTACCACACTGCAATACAAACCTATAGCACTGGAACACATTACATCACAGTCGTCCTCTATCACTATCCTACCACACTGCAATACAACCTATACACCTAGCACTGAACCATTACATCACAGTCTGTCTCTCTATCACTATCCTACCACACTGCAATATAAACCTATAGCAATGGAACACATTACATCACAGTCTGTCTCTCTATCACTATCCTACCACACTGCAATATAAACACTGCAATATAACCTATAGCACTGGACCACATTACATCCACAGTCTGTCTCTCATACTACTATCACATCCACCACAGCAATATAAACCTATAGCACTGGAACACATTACATCACAGTCTCTGTCTATCACTATCCTACCACACTGCAATATAAACCTATAGCACTGGAACACATTACATTACAGTCTGTCCTATCACTATCCTACCACACTGCAATATAAAACCTATAGCACTGGAACACATTACATCACAGTCTGTCTCTCCATCACTATCCTATCACACTGTAATATAACCTATAGCACTGGAACACATTACATCACAGTCTGTCTCTGTTCATGCACTTTTCTACCCTTTATAGAATACCATAACTATAACCATCCAATATGTAGTGTACAGTTCTGAGTCTTGTTTCAGGGTTTGGGAAATCCAGAACCCCTTATAGGTGTATTAGAAGAAACTCCACATCTATCCAATGTGAAGTGGACAGTAACCCTAAGGCTGATATCACCTGGAGCAGAGAAGATGTTTTGTTACAAATGGATCAAACACAAAGAGTCTGACTCTTGGGCTACACAATGTATCACAGCGTCTGACCTGCTACTTACAGATGTTCAGCTAGAAATCCTTTGGGTACAGTCAACAGCATGGTCAGGGTCTCTGTGGAATGTAGTTTATTATTTATTTGGGTGGTAAAATCCACTTAATAGTCAGTTATTTAATTAACACAAATGATCAAATCTCCTATACACCAATAGATAATGTATTTCCAAAGTAATGATCCAAAACATTGCTGTGTTATTGTAACATCACTTACAGTAAAAGCTTTTTAGATTTTTTTGATTGACACTTCCCCTTTATAAACAAATGAGAATTATTTAAGAAAATATTTAATGCCAAAGGTGACAAGTCTCCATCTCCGTATGTAAGAGAAAAGTGGCACATATTGTATATACATCTGTACAAATACAACACAAATATTCAGGGAGATTCAATAAAAGTTCTTATCGTTTAAAATGGTGCTAAATTTGCCCCAGCCAATCAGGTCTTATTTAGCATTTGAAGCTAACATCTGATTGGTTGGGGCAAATTAGGACCATTTTAAACAATAAGATTTTATTGAATAACCCTGATAGTGCACTACGTACCGTATTATTCTATTACCCTTATTTTGTGTGTTCTCTCCTATTTTAAGCTGTGAAAGCAGGAATGCAGAGTTGTGTCTGTGCAGAGGGAACACTGGTTTGGACCCGACCCAGTGAATCTTGAAGTCTTGTTAATCTAATGCAGACCAAACACCAGTTACCTACCTGCCAATGTTTCTGCGATGTTACAACATACTGTATATAAAGGCATTTTATACGTACACTGTTTTATTCAGCTAAAAATGGTTAATGCAAGGAGGAAAAGTTGTTTTCAACCTTTACTTTGCCTTTAGCTACTCATATTCATCGAGCTTGTAAACTTTCCCCATCTTTTACAATGGTGGTGTTAACATTAATACTGAAATAGTATTTTTTGTTCTATTTTTCTATTTGTAGTTTTTACTTTATTGTATCGGATTCCTATTTTGTATTTCAGATGCCCCCAAACAAACCAGAATCTGTATAACGAGGGAAAGGTAATGTTCACAGCTTCCTATAGTTTCACTTAAAGAACATTTAGAGTTCAGTAACTGAACTTGGTCCATATGAACTCCCCACAAATAGTAATATCAATTTATACATTTCCGTAATATTATTAACTTTTAATAACCCAAAATTTGACATGACTTCATGTTAAATTAGTGCAGTTTTATTACATCACTGGATGTTATTACATCCATCCTGTGATGTCAGCAGATAAGGAAACGCCATCTCTATCATGCTATCTATAGCAACATTAGTTTTATGACAAAAAAATATTTTGCTAAAACTGCCCAAGCAATGCTAATTTAATGTATCCAATGGTCTAGATACTGTATCTTTGCATGAAGGTGCTACAGGGAATTATTTTAGGCTTAAGTGCTAAGGCACATATGTCAAATTCGAGGCCCGCGGGGTGAATCTGGTCCATCTGGCCATTTTTTCTGGCCCCCCTTCTTTCTTCTACTTTCTTCAGTGATCACTTCGATGTTTGAGTGCCGCGGGGGGTTGCACCTCTTTATATAGGTTTGCTAAAGGATCAAATCCAATGTGATGCTATGTGTGATCATGTGATTGTTTAGATTGAAATCTTAACCTATTGCAATTGGATTGACCAATGGGGGTCTGGTTTCGAACAGCAGGACCCCAACAAGGCACTTGTCATTGCCACAAGGCTGCTTATAAGTGCCGGTGGCCTTGGGAGGGGGTCCCGGTTCGAACTGCGGGACAACTTAAGCCCCAAAAGGCCCTTCCCGGGGCCACAAAAGCCTTATCAGTGCTGTTGAGGTGGATCCCAGGTTTAGTTGCAGGACCAAAACAGATAAACAAGGTGGAGGTGCACTCTATCCAACTGTGGGTGCAGACGCCTCGTGGGTTCTTCCCTTTGGAACCAGTAGTTTAACAGGAAAAAGGCAATAGAGGGTCCGCACTCCAAGAAATTAATAACAATTTGTATTGTGATCCACACTCTACACTCACAACGTTTCGGGGGGATACCCCTTCTTCAGGTGATTAGTTGCAGGACCCCCTAACATCCGGCTGCAGGTTTGTCGCCTGTGTTGCGTTATTTACAAATTCGAAAATCTTTGAGCGTTCGAGATTGTCGGAAAAAAATGTCAGCGAGTTTGGAAGTTCAGGCCTTTGAAATCCAAAAGGTCCAGGTTCCTCCAAACTCGTTAAATCCGACTCGAACTCAGGTTCAGGTTTGAGTTCTAGTCCCCACTAGTGCTGGGGATAAAGGGAACAATTGGAGGTGGCCGCTCCATACCACGCCGAAAAACAGTAAGGTGGGTGTTCCACATTAGCACCTTATCACCCAGTGTGCTTCACACTTTCCTGGCTGAGCCCAGCACTAGGCACATGTTTTAGAATCCCAATCCTACACCTGCTACGTATCTTAATACTAAATTTGGCCCATTCTTAGCCTGTCTTTTTGATTTTCACCCTTATGTGATTGAGTTGACACCCCTGTAACAAGGTGATGAAACAGTTATGGAAAAAGACCAGTCTGGGTGATTTATTGTTTTCTGTATTACTTTCAGGTTGCCAATGTTACATAATTACTCCATCCCAGTGGGATCCCATTGTCTCTCCTCTGTGCGCTCCAATAACCACCAGCTTCCTTCTTCTGGACAAGTGCCTGTCCATACAATACAACAAATAATAATGGGTTACTGTTTATAACCATGTAGCAAAGATAACAATGGAGAATACATATGCAGAGCCAAAAATAACCACGGACATGTCTGATAGATCCATCATTAATTAACATCACAGTGAGAGTGAACCTAAAAATAACCACGTAGTTACTACTGCCACTTTTGAAAATTATTGTCGTCCCCTGTTGCCTTAAAGGGCATGTCTACCCCAAACTGATATTTTACATGTGACTGATAAATATATAACACCCACAGTGACTGGTAAATCTTATAATGCCCACGTGACGATAAATATATAAACACCCACAGTGACTGATAAATATATAAACAACCCATAGTGACGGTGTAAATCTATAAAGCCACAGTGACTGGTCATCTATAAATGTCCACGGTGACTGGTAAATATATAAATGTCCACATTGACTGGTAAATATAGAAACACCCACATGACTGGAAATATATCAAACACCCATATGACTGGTAACTATAAATGCCCACAGTGACTGGTAAATATATAAATGTCCTCGTGTACTGGTAAATATATATGTGTCCACAGGACTGGTAAATCTATAATGCCCACGTGACTGATAAATCTATAAATGTCCACGATGACTGGTAAATATATAAATGCCCACAGTGACTGGTAAATATATATACAGCCACAGTACCTGGTAAATATATAAGCACCACAGTGACTGGTAAATCTATAAATGCTCACAGTGACTGGTAAATCTATAAAATGTCCACGGTGACTGGTAAATATATAAATGCCTACATTACTGGTAAAATATATAAACCACAAGCAAAAAACTGTGAATGGCACACTTGAAGTGTGCCATCACTTTCATACTCTTTCAAACGCAACTCAAAACTCACCTCTTCAGGCAAGGTTTACAATCTGGACTCTGGACACTTCTACCCCTCTTACTGACCCATCACAGACCGACTAGTTATAATCCACTGACAACTTAGTTACAGATACTGATACTGCTTCACTCTTGTCCTCCTCCCCATCTCCTCTAGAACTGTAAGGTTTACACATCTGGAACTTGGACACTTCTACCCTCTACCCTCTTACTGACCCATCACGTGACTAGTTTATAATCCACTGACAACTTAGTTACAGATACTGATCTGTCACCTTATGTCTCATCCCCATCTCCTCTAGACTGTAAGGTTACAATCTGGACCTGGACACTTCTACCCCTCTTACTGGACCCATCACAGACCGACTAGTTATAATCCACTGACAACTAAGTACAGTAACTGATCTGTCACCGTTGTCTCATCCCCTCTCCTCTGACTAAGGTTACAATCTGGACCTGGACACTTCTAACCCCCCTCTTACTGACCCATCACAGGACCGACTATTATTCCACGACAACTTAGTTTACAGATACTGATCTGTCAACCTTATATCTCATCCCCATCTCCCTAGACTGTAAGGTTCAAATCTGGACCTGGACACTCCTACCCCTCTTACTGACCCATCACAGACTGACTAGTTATAATCCACGACAACTAGTTACAGATACTGATCTTTCACTTATGTCTCATCCCCATCTCCTCTAGACTGTAAGGTTACAATCTGGACCTGGACACTTCTACCCCTCTTACGACCCATCACGACTGACTAGTTATAATCCACTGACACTTAGTTACAGCTACTGATCTGTTCACCTTATGTCTCATCCCAATCTCCTCTAGACTGTAAGGTTACAATGCTGACCTGGACACGTTTACCCCTCTTACTGACCTAAGCACAGAACACGAGACTAGTTATAATCACTGACAATCGTTTACAGAACTGATCTGTCACCTTATGTCTCATCCCCATCTCCCTAGACTGTAGGTTACAATCTGGACTGGACACTTCTACCCCTCTTACTGACCCATCACAGACTGTAGTTATATCCACTGACAACACTTATTACAGATACTGATCTGTCACTTATGTCCTCATCCCCATCTCCTCTAGACTGTAAGGTCAAATCTGGAGCCCTGGACACTGGGTTTATACCCTACCAATAATGTCTGTATAACAGTTACATATATAATACGTATTTTTTTTATACCCTACCCATAAAGTCAGTATAACAGTTACATAGTAACATAGTATCGGAGGTTGTATAAAGACATACGACCATCTAGTCCAACCTTTATACCCTACCCATAATGTCTGTAGAACAGTTACATAGTAACATAGTATTGGAGATTATATAGAGACATACATCCATCTTGTCCAACCTTTATATCCTAACTATTATGTCTGTATAACAGTTACATATATAATGTGTATTTTTTTTATACCCTACGCATTATGTCTGTCCAACAGTTACATGGTAACATAATATTGGAGGTTGTATAAAGACATACAACCATCTAGTCCAGTCTTTATACCCTACCCTTAATGTCTGTCTAACAATGACATACTAACATAGTATTGGAGGTTGTATAAAGGCATATGTCCATCTAGTCCAACCTTTGTACCCTACCCATAATGTTTGTATAACAGTTACATAGCAATATAGTATTGGAGGATATATAAATATATACGACCATCTACTCCAGTCTTTATACCCTACCCATAATGTCTGTTTAACAGTTACATAGTAACTTAGTATTGGAGGTTGTATAAAGACATACGTCCATCTAGTCCAACTTTTATACCCTACACATAATGTCTGTATAACAGTTACATAGTAACATAGTATTGGTGGTTGTATAAAGACATACATCCATCTAGTCCAACCTTTATACCCTACTTATAATGTCTGTATAACAGTTACATAGTAACATAGTATTGGAGGTTGTATAAAGACCTACATCCATCTAGTGCTACCTTTATACCCTACCTATAATGTCTGTGTAACAGTTACATAGTTATATAGTATTGGAGGTTGTATAAAGACATACGTCCATCTAGTCCAAACTTTATACCCTACCCATAATGTCTGTATAACAGTTACATAGTAACATAGTTTTGGAGGTTGTATAAAGGCATACGACCATCTAGTCCAAACTTTATACTCTACCCATAATGTCTGTATATAGAAACTCCAAAACTATGTTACTATGTAACTGTTATACAGACATTATGGGTAGGGTAGAACGGTTGGACTAGATGGACGTATGTCTTTATACAACCTCCAAAACTTTTTGTTTTATAACGGTTTCGGCTAGATGGACGTATGTCTTATACAACGCAATACTATTGTAACACAGTTGGACCGCCCACCCCAAGACATTTACTTATGGGTAGAGTCATATTTAAAGGTTGGCGTAGGGAGTATGTCTTTATTCAACCTCCAATATTATGTAATGTAACGGTTTATACAGGAACAAGGGTAGGGAATAAAGGGTTGGACTAGAGGACGTATGACTTTATACAACATCCAATCTATGTTACTATGTAACGTAGAACAGACATATTGGAAGGGTTATAAAAGGTTGGGGGACTAGATGATGAATGTCTTGATACACTTCATACTATGTTCCTATGTACATTAGACAGTACATTCTGAGTAGGGGGTTTACTATAAAGGGGTACTAGTGGACGTATGTCTTTATACAACCACCATATACTATTGGTACTATGTAACTGTTATTACAGACATTATGGGTAGGGATTAAAGGTTGGACAAGATGGACGTATGTCTTAATACAACCTCAAAACTATGTTTTACAATGTAACTGTTATACAGACATTAGGGGTTAGGGTATAAAGTTTGGACAGATGGTCGTATGCCCTTTAACAACCTCCCAAAACTATGTTTACTATGTAAACTGTTAACAGACCATTATGGGTAGGGGAAAAAAGGTTGGACTAGGATCGGACGTAGGTCTTTATTACAACCGCCAATACATGTAACGTTGGACAGCCATTATGGGTAGAGTATAGAGGTTTGGACTAGATGGACATCATGCCTCTAAACAACCTCCGATACATGTTACTATGTACCTGTTATATGACTATTAGGGTAGGGTTTAAAGGTTGGAATAAGATGGTCGTTATGCCTATATACAATCTTCAATACTATTGTTATTAGGTAACTGTTATACGGACATTATGGGGAGGGTATAAAAAAACAAACGTATTATATATGGAAAAACTGTTATTACAGGGCATTCTGGGTAGGGTTAGGGTATAAAGTTGGGAACAGCCCACCTGTCGCAGACCTATGCCTTTTATACACCAACCTCCAAAAAAACATGACTATGTAACGTTATTACAGCAATTATGGGTAGGTCTAACGGTTTGGACTAGATGGAGTATGTCTTATACAACCTCCAATTACTATGTAACTGTTGGACAGACATTATGGGTAGAGTTAAAGGTTGGACTGAGATGGTCATATGCCTTCTAACAACCTCCGCTACTATGTTACTTATGTAGCTGTTACAGCCATTATGAGGTTAGGGTAAAGGTGGGGATTCGATGGTCTATGCCTCTATACCAACTCCAATACTATGTTATATGTAAAACTGTTAGACAGACATAATGGTAGGGTATAAGGTTGGACTAGATGGACGTAGTCTTATAACCAACATCCCAATTACTATATGTTTTACTTAGAAACTGTTAGACAGGAAAATATGGGTTTAGGGTAATAAAGGTTGGACAGATGGACGTGATGTCTTTTATACAACATCAATACTATGTTACAATTGTAGCTGTTGGCGACATCATGGGTAGCGTATTAATTAAGGTTGGGACTAGATGGATGAATGCTTAGTACAAACTCCAATTTACTATTGTTACTAGGTAAAACCGTTAGACTAGACATTATGATTGGGTATAAGGTTGGAATTAGAAGGGACGAATGGGCTTTATCAAACTCCAATACTAGTTACTATTGTAACTGTAAGACCGACATTGATGAGTAGGGTGATTAAAAGGGTGGCTAGATGGACCGAAGTCTTTGATATAACCCCCAATATATGTTACTATGTACCTGTTTTATACTGACATTATGGGGTAGGGTATAAAGGACTGGACTTAGAGGGTTGTTATGTCTTTATACAAACCTTAATAGTACGTTACTATGTAATGTTGAACAAACATATGGGTAGGGTATAAAACCAAATACTTTTAATATGTAACTGTTTTATACAGACATTATGGGGTAGGGTATTTAAAGACTGGATAGTGTCGTGATGCTTATACACCTCCAATATTATGTTTTGCTATGTAACTGTTGGACGACAGTATGGGTAGGTATAAAAAATGCACATTATATAGGTAACTGTTATACTGAATTTAATAGTTAGGACTTCTAGGAAATTAAGGTTGGAATAGATGGATTGTATGTCCTCTATAACCTACCCCCAATACTATGTTACTATGTAACTGTAAGCCAGACATTATGAGTAGAGTATAAAGGTTGTGGACTAGATTGGACGTACTCTTTATACACACCCCACCAAACATGTACTATGTAAGTTATACAGACATTATGGGTATTTAGGGGTATAAAGGATGGGACTAGAGGATGTTATTGTCTTTATTGAAAACTCCAATCCTTGTTACTATGAAAAATGTTATACAAATCAACATTTTATGGGTAGGGTACAAAATGGTGGACTAGATGGACATATGCTTTATACACCCCAATAACTATGTTAGTATGTAACAGTTAGATAGGACATTATGGGTAGGTTTATAAAAGACTGGATAGTGGTCGTTAGGTCTTTATGCAACCTCCCAATATTATTGTTACTATGTAACTGTTTATACTGACAGTGTGGAGGTAGGTTATAAGGGAGTGGGAACTAGTGTCGTATGTCTTTATCAACATCTAATATACGTGTACTATTAAACGGTGAAATCAGACTATGGGTTAGGGTATAAAAAAAATAAATTAGATATGTAACTGATACAGACATAATAGTTTAGAATATAAAGGTTGGACTAGATGGATGTAGTCTCTAGTATGAACCTCCAATAACTATGTTACTATGTAACTGTAAGACAGACATTATGAGTTAGGTTCATAAAGGATGGCATGAGGATTTATTGCTTTATAACCAACTCCAATGCTATGTTTAAATATGTAATGTTAGGACCGAACATTAAGGGTAGGGGTACTCAAAGGGTTTGGACAAGATGGACGTAGGTCTTTGTACAACCTCCAATACTCTTCTACTATGTCACTTGTTTTATTAAAGGACATTTGGGTGGGTATAAATGGTTTGGATTATGATGGGACATAATGTCTTTATAAACTCCAATACTATGTTACTAGGGTAAGTTATACAGATATGGGGTAGGTAGGTATAAAGGTTGGACTTAGATGGACGTATGTCCTTTATACACCAACAATACTAGTACGATGAACGTTAGACAGAATTATGGGTATGGTATAAAGGGTGGACTAGATGACGAATGTCCTTTATACAACCCACAATCTATGTTGCTAGGTTAAGTTATACAGACAATTATGGGTGAGGGTATAAAGGTTTGACTAGATGGACGTATGTCTTTATACAACTCCCACTTACTATGTCACTATGTAACTGTTCGACAGAACATTATGGGTAGGGTCTATTATAAAGGTTGAACTAGAGGACTATATCTTGTAATAACGTCCAAAAATATGTCATATGTAACGGTTACACTGACATTATGGGTAGGGTATATGCGTTGACTGATGACGTATGGTCTTGTATTCACCACCAATACATGTTACCTATGTCGAACTGTACAGACATATGGTGTAGGGTATAAAGGTTGGAGACTAGATGGCGTATGTCTTATATCCCTAACCAAATATGTTACTAGGTAAATGTAAGACAGAGAACTAGGTCGGGTATAAAGCGTGGCTAGATGGACGTAATCTTTATTACATATCCTGCCAAACTATAAGTTAACTGTTATACAGACTTATGGGATAGGGTATACAGGTTGGACTAGATGGCTATTGTTTATAAACACTCCAATTACTATGTTATAATGTAACTGTAGACAGGACATATGGGTAGATCGGGTATAACAGGTTGGACTTAGATGGACGGATCTTTATACAAACCTCCAATAACAGTTACTATGGTAAAGTGTATACAGACATTAGGGTATAGGGTATAAGGTCTGGACTAGATGGGTCGTATCGCTTAGACAACTCCAAACATATGTTACTAGGTAACTGTTGTATAAAGGACATATGGGTGAGGGTATTAACGCTGTTGGACATGATGGAGTATGTCTTATACAAACCTCACATACGATGATAGAAACTGTTAATGACACTTATGGGTTAGGGTCATAAAGGTTGGTAGCGACGTATGGTCTATTATACTAAAACCACCGACTAATATGTGTTATATGTAAACTGTTATCACGGACATAGGGTAAGGGTATAAAGGTGAACTTCTAGGATAGGCGTATGTCTTTATCAAAAACCCAATACTATGTTTACATGTGATTGTTATAACAGAGCATGTGAGGTAGGGTACTAATAAAGGTTGATAGATGGCTGTATGCTTCACCAAACTCCAAATACTATGTTACTATTGTAACTGTTTATACTGACATTCTGGGTAGGGTATAAGTGGAAATGGTGGAAACCTAATACATTTACATGTACTGTTAACAGCCATTATGGGTATGGGTAAAAGGTTGGCTCGAATGGTATCGTCGCCTTTTACATACCCCTAACTATGTTACTATGTAAACTGTTATACAGACATTATGGGTACGGGTTATAAAGGTTTGGACTAGATGGACGTATGTCTTTAATCTACATACCTCATTTAACTATTGTACGTTAGGACAGGACATTATGGGTAGATAGGTATAAAAGGTTGGACTAGAGCTATGCTTTACTACACACCTCAAACTATGTTACTATGTAACTGTTTATAAGAGCCTTATGGGTGGGGTATAAAGTGCTTAATTAGATGGATGTATGCTCTAATACAAACTCCAAGACTATGTTATTATGTAACTGTTATAACGGACCATTATTAGGGTATAAGGTGGATTAGAGATGTATATAACAACAATTAATGTGATTATGTAACTGTTATACGAGACATTATGGGGTAGGGTATATAAAGGTGGGACTAGAATGGAATGATTGTCTTTATACAAACCTCCAAATACTCATGTTCACATGTTAAACATGTTTGTATACAGACATATGGGGAGGTATTAAAGGTTTCGGATTAGATGGACGTATGTCTTATACAAACCTCACATACTATGTTCAGTATTAAATGTTAGACCAGGACATTATGGGTATTAGGTATAAAGGTTGGACTAGATAGGGCTATGTCTTTAGACAACCCCCAAATATGTACTATGTACCTGTTAACAGACCTTATGGGTAGGGAGAAAAGGTTGGAGTAGATGGACGTATGACTTTTATACAACCCCAATACTATGTTATATGATAACTGTTTTTTACGAAAAATTATGGGTTAGGGTATAAAGGTTGGTAACTAGAGGTGTGTATGTCTTATTACAACCAAACCAATACTGTTGTACTATGTCCTATGTAACTGATGAATTATGTGTAGGGTATAAGGTTGGGACAGATTGGGAGTATTGTCTTTATTAATACAACCTCCCATCTATATTACTAGTGTACTGTAGGAGACCATTATGGGTTAGGGTATAAAGGTTTTGGACTAGATGGGACGTATGTTTTTATACAACCTCCAAAATTAGGTTACTAGGTTAAATGTTATTATCAGGGACATTAGGGGTAGGGTATAAAGGGGGTGGACTAGATGGACGTCTGACTTATACAAACCTCCAATACTATGTGTAGTATGTACACTGTTAGACAGGACATTATGGGAGGGTTTTCTATAAAGGTGGATTTAGATGGACGTATATGTCGTATTATTAACCTCCAATTCTATGTTAGCCTATGTAAATGTTATGCAGACATTTATGGGTAGGGTTATACGGTTGACTAGAGAAGTATGTCTTTTATCAACCTCCAATACTATGTAACGGTGGACAGCCTTATGGGTAGGGTTCATAAAGGTAGGATGGTTTAGATGGTCGTATGGCCTCTATACAACCTCCAATTACTATGTTACTATGTAAATGTTAGACAGCATTATGGGTCAGGGTATAAAGGTTGGACAGGATGGACGTTATGTTCTTTATATAACAATCCAATATATGTTACTATGTAACGGTATTACGGACATTATGGGTTACAGGGTATAAAAGGTTTGGATAGAGGATTGGATGCTCTTTAACAACCACCAATACTATTTTACTATTGTACAGATAAATGTTAGAAATTATGTGAGTGGTTAAAGGTTGGACTAGATGGGACGTATGTCTTAATCCACACTCCCAAAAACTATGTTACTATTGAACTGGTTATACAGGGACATTATGGGTAGGGGTAAAACGGTGGACTAGATGGACGTTATGTCTCTTTATACAACGCCAATACTATGTAAATTTTTGGACAGACATTGATGGGTAGAGTATAAAGGTTGACTAGATGGTCCTAGCCCTCTATACAACCTCCGATACTATGTTATATGTAAAAACTGTTAGGACAGTGGACATTAGGGTAAGGTCTAAAGGGTTGGACTAGATAGGTGTAGTCTTTATAGAAACTCCAAGAAGAGTACTATGTAACTGTTATACAGCCAGTATGGGGTTAGGGTATATAAGGTTGGATTAGACTGATCTCTGCCTCTATCAAACCTTCATAGCTATGTTTACTATTGTAAAACTGTTATACTGAATTCTGGGTAGGGATAAAAAACATACCGTATTAATACTTGTAACTGTTATACAGGACATTATGGGTAGGGTTTATAACGTTTGGACTGATGGTGTATGCCTTATACAACTTCCAAAACTATGTTTACTAGTAACTGTTATACCAGACATTATGGGGTATAGGTTATTATCGGTTGGTGACTAGATGGACGTGATGTCTTTATACAACCCCAAACTATGTAACGTGGGACAGGACATTATGGGTTAGAGGAAACGGTGGAGTAGAATGGCGTTGTCGTTTATACAAACCTCCATCTTTGTTGTTACTATGAAACTGTTATACAGACCATTATGGGAGGAATATAAAGGGTTTGGACTAGATGAGAACGTATGATTGTATTACAACACCAATATTCAGGTGACTATGTAACTGTTAGACAGGACATTATGGAAGGGGCTAAAGTTGGCCTAGATGGATGAGTTTTATACAACCTTCCATACGATGTTTACATGGAAAACCTTAGACAGACATTATGAGAGTAGGTTATAAAGGTTGTATAGATGGACGGATGTCTTATACAACCACCCATTACTATGTTCAGGGAACTGTTATACAGACATTATGGGTAGGGTATAATAAAGGTGGCACCCCGATGGACGTATGTCTAATACAACCTCCCAAAACTAGGTACCAATGTAATGTTATACAGAATTATGGGTAGGTATTAAAGTTTGGACTTAGATGGTCGTGATGGCCTTTCTAGCAACCTCCCAAAAACTCATTGTGTACTATGAACGGTAGACAAGACATTATGGGTAGGGATAAAAACGGTGGACTAGATGGACGTATTCTTTACAACCTTCCAAACTATGTAACTGTTGGACAGACATATGGGTAGAGTAGAGGTTGAATAGATGGACAATGCCATTCTATACAACCGTCCGATACTAGGTTACTATGGAACTGTTATACTGGGCCATTAGGGTTAGGTTATAAAGGTTGGATTAGATGGTCGTATGCCACAATACACAATCTTCACTACTATGTTATTAGTAACTGTTATACGGAGCATTATGGGTAGGGTATTAAAAAAAAGTATTATATATGTAACTGTATACAAGACATTTATGGGTAGGTGTATAAAGTTTTGGGGGACTGAGATGGACGATGGACTTTATACAAACCTCCACAAAACGATGTTTCTATTTGTTAAACTGTTATACAGCATTGAGGGTCGAGGTATATAACGGTTGACTAGATGGACGTAGGTCTTCACAAACCTCCAAATGGCTATGTACTGTTGGACAGACATTTATGGGTTAGAGGTATAAGGTTTGGACTGAGGACTATGTCTCTATACAACCTCCATACTATGTTACTATGTATTGTTTACAGCCATTAGGGGTAGGGTGGTATATAAAGGTTGGATTAGATGGACGTATGCCTTATACAACACTCCAATACTATGTACTAGAACTGTTTAGACAGACTTATGGAGGGTTAAAGGTTGGGATCGACTAGATGGACGTAGTTCTTTATTACTAACTCCAATACTATGTTACATATCGTAATTTGTAACAGACAGTATGGTAGGGTATAAAGGTGGGATAGATGGACGTATGTCTTTATACAACATCCATACTAGTGTTAGCTATTAACTGTTATACAACATATGGTGAGGGTATAAAGGTTGGACTTAGGGATGGACTCGTTGTCTCTATACAACCCTCCATACTATGGTACTTAGGAACTGTATACGACGACAGTGCTGGGTTTAAGGGTTTGGACGAGAGTCTTATACACAACACAATTATGTACTATATGTAACTGTTATAACAGACATTTGGTAGGGTATAGAAAGTTGTGGATAGATTGGTGTATGTTGCCTTTATACAACCTTCCCCAAAAACATGTACTAGTGATACTGTTATACAGGAATTATGGGATAGGGTAGATAAGCGGTTAACTAGATGGGACCTTATGTCTTTATACAACCTCCATCACTAGGCTTATGTAATGTTTATAACAGACATGGGTGGTAGGTATAAAGGTTGGACTCGATAGGTGATGTATCTTTCACCGTTCATAGTAACATTAGTATTGGGTTTCTATAAAGACATACACCTACTGTCCAACCTTTACACCTTACCCATAATGTCGGATATACAGTACATGTAGACT
>CM033475.1:227026402-227052250 GCA_019447015.1 Hymenochirus boettgeri
TCTAGTCCAACCTTTATACCCTACCCATAATGTCTGTATAACAGTTAGATAGTAACATAGTATTGGAGGTTGTATAAAGACATACGTCCATCTAGTCCAACCTTTATACCCTACCCATAATGTCTGTATAACAGTTACATAGTAACATAGTATTGGAGGTTGTATAAAGACATACGTCCATCTGGTCCAACCTTTATACCCTACCCATAATGTCTGTATAACAGTTACCTAGTCAACATAGTATTGGGAGGTTGTTAAGACCTATGTCCATCTAGTCCAAACCCCTTTATACCTACCCCATATGTCGTATAAACAGTTACTATATAACAAGTATTGGAGGTTGTATAAAGACATCGTCCATCTTCGTATCAACCAGCCTTTAATACCCGTTACACCATAACGTCTGTATAACATTACATAGTACATAGTAATTGTAGTTGGAAGGTTGTGTTTATTGTGTGCTCCTGAGCTCCAACAAGTCGCTTACTTGATATAATCCGTCTTTGGTTCACTGTTCTGGGCCTACTATGGCCTCCAAGAGCCCTGTTCCGAGCCTGGGCCTTCTGCTGCTAATCCTGGCCAAAAAAACACCTTTTAGCCTGGGGATCCTGGATTTGTGGAGGCCCTGGCAAAACGGCCTAAAGAGATATGTGCTATAAAAGAACAGTTAAGAATCCCTTGAAGTAAGAATTAAAAAAAAAAAAGATCTTTGTGCTGGGGATGTTTCTACATCCAATCCCAATCCTCAAGCATAATTCTGCCATGTAAAAGAGATTTGAGGCTGCTTACCAAGGATGAAACAGGCCTTGGGAGATGAAATTGGTCCTGTGCGGTGGAAAGGCATTATCCCTGAGACTTTCCAGGCAGAGAATGATAGCAAATGCAGGGGGAATCCACCTAGCCCATCCATGCTGGTTTCATACTTCAGGCCCCCCCGTGTCGTGCAGGCAGGGTTGGAGTGCCTGGGGCCTCTGAAGGGAGGTCTCGGTCACCATTTTCCCATCAGTAACAACAATGGTACAAAAAGCGGAGAAAGAAATGGACTGGGCTGTGGAAGATCCTAAATCCCCCAGTTTGCTGAAAGAAATAAAATATCTGGAATCCCCCATTAAAGAGCAAGAACTGGAATTCTCCATGGATGAGAATCTGGCAAAGAGGAGGAAAATAGGGGAAAAGCACAAGATAGGAAAGAAAGTTGTGGTTTCCAAATTTGTTTTCCAACCATGCAATGCAAACCCCTTTAATTCCACTAACTCCAAGTGCCTGGAGTCTACCACACCAAACATGGCTGGAACATGTGGTTCGGCGGCCATTTTGGATCCTGCCAAACCTGCCCAGAAAGGAGAAGAGTCTGTCATTGCGGCTGGTAAGGAACGTACAGATAAAGTTCCCATATGTAAAGAGGCAATCTTTAAGTTTCAGGGCAGTGAGAGGAAAGTACCTGCAGCGGCCATTTTGGATCCAAAGGCTGTGTTAGCTGGTTCTGGTGTTCCAGAGGCTGTGGTACAGGAAGGAGATGGATCTCGCAGTGGACCAATCAGCACAGATCCTGCTATTAGCACTGCACCTGAGGAAGCTAAGGAGAAGAGAAGGTCAGGGAAGCATGAAGTTATTTCAGCTGGTCCCAAGCAAGTCCCGGCGGCCATCTTGGTAGAGGAAGAGATCAGCAAAGACGTTTGCCCTACAGTTAAAGTCCCCAAGCAAGTTTCTATTGGGACCGCGTCAGTGCTGGAAGTGCGGGTCGTTTCGTCATCTTTCAATGTACTGTGACAAACTGAAGTGTGCCCTATGCCTTGAGCTGGGGCACAATGCGAAAGACTGCCCTAACAGTGTCTGTTGCAACCTCTGCGGTGAGATGGGGCACACTTACACCTCTTGCCCCAGTATAGATGTCCTTTTATACCTGTTACCTTTAAGAGAATGTACAGGATTGGATATCTAAAGACAACTATTTTTTCAGTATAGATGCCCTTTTATACCTGTTACCTTAAAGTAAATATACAGAAAGTGCTTGCAATAAACTTTGATTTTTTTTTGCTGCATTTGAAAGGTCTTTTTACTTATGTGCGTCCTGCCACGGGAATGGCGGCAATGAAAGAGTTAGTATGTTACATAACATACTAACTCTTTCGTTGCCGCCATTCCCGTGCATTATCCAATCACTCATTTTCTGTATAATGCGGTATCCAAGTTGGTTTTTCCTGGCTATGCCAAGCTGGGTCTGGGATTTCTAACCTGCAGCCCTCCAGATTTTTGAAAACTACAACGCCCAGCATTCCTCCATTGCAGAAGAAACCAAGGAATACTGGGCGTTGTAGTTTTCCAACATCTGGAGGGCCACAGGTTGGACATCCCTGCTCTGGGCACTAGAGCAATAAATTGTTAGTGGATATATATTTAGTTATCAGATAATCAGTAATCAGATAATCATAATTGGGGGACACTTATAATTAAAGTAAGTAACAGGGCTGTGTTAATTACAACCTGATTGTATTTATACTGCAGTGATTCTGACAGCCTTGACGCATGATTTCATGTACAACCCCTAACTGCCCTATGCTGTTTGAGAGTGCTTGTAAGGGAATGGTGGAACTAGTAGTGCAACTACATATTTATTAGGCTTGCTCACAATTTTGCAGACTATTTGATTAAAGTAAAGCAAACTAAGGTTCTGCAAACAAAAATTGATTTTTATCATTTATATCAACATGTATGTGCTGTTTATGGACTGCTACACAATGACACTATAAACCTAGGAGCAAAAGATTATTCATTGCTGTAGTCCAACTAAATTACCAGCCACTTACTGCTCTGAGGAGTTCATGAAGTTTTAAAGTGTCTCATAAACACACCCTAAAAATCTGATTGGTCCAAAACAAATCTTAAATCTGATTGGCTCTTGTAAAAAAAAAGTTTTCATAAAGTTCTCTCAGAATTTAGTTGCCATGCCTGATCAAATTCACTGGCTTTGAACAAAGTTATTGTTGGTGTAGTTGAATTACATCTATCACCATTTACCCTAAAGATAGCAGAGGGCAGTCAGGGAATGGTTGGGGTTGTATTTTGAAAACATATAGAGAGCCACAGGTTAATCAGGTAAAACACCTGTAGCCAGTCTGAGTTAGAATGATCACAGTATAAAAAGGTAGTTTGTATTACCGATCCCGCCTCCCTCCTCTAACAGAGGCGTGCCTGTTTGTTAGGCCACGCCTCCGTATCCCTCCCCCTGTAGTGCCGAACGGCCAATAGAAAATGCTTGTGATGTCACCAGCATCAGGAAATTGCATGCTGGGATTTACTATAACTATATACGTATTCTGTTTATACATTACTATAACTATATTCGTATTCTGTTTATACATTACTATAACTATATACGTATTCTGTTTATACAATTCCCATTTAGTGGGCACTGACGTGTAGGGTGTATAACCAGGGATTTTCATGGTGTACACAGTATATAACAATTCCCATTTAGTGGGCACTGACATGTGTAGGGTGTATAACCTGGGTGAGTTTTACACTATTTATCATATCCTATTAATAAAATAGAGATCATATCCTATTAATAAAATAGAGAGAATTCACCTGGGTGAGTTTTACACTATTTATCATATCCTATTAATAAAATAGCCAATCACTCATTTTCTGTATAATGCGGTATCCAAGTTGGTTTTTCCCGGCTATGCCAAGCTGGGTCTGGGATTTCTAACCGGCAGCCCTCCAGATTTTTGAAAACTACAACGCCCAGCATTCCTCCATTGCAGAAGAAACCAAGGAATACTGGGCGTTGTAGTTTTCCAACATCTGGAGGGCCACAGGTTGGACATCCCTGCTCTGGGCAATAGAGCAATAAATTGTTAGTGGATATATATTTAGTTATCAGATCATCTCATAATTGGGGGACACTTATAATTAAAGTAAGTAACAGGGCTGTGTTAATTACAACCTGATTGTATTTATAATGCAGTGATTCTGACAGCCTTGACGCATGATTTCATGTACAACCCCTAACTGCCCTATGCTGTTTGAGAGTGCTTGTCAGGGAATGGTGGAACTAGTAGTGCAACTACATATTTATTAGGCTTGCTCACAATTTTGCAGACTATTTGATTAAAGTAAAGCAAACTAAGGTTCTGCAAACAAAAATTGATTTTTATCATTTATATCAACATGTATGTGCTGTTTATGGACTGCTACACAATGACACTATAAACCTAGGAGCAAAAGATTATTCATTGCTGTAGTCCAACTAAATTACCAGCCACTTACTTGCAAATCTCTAACCTAAATACATAGTTTTGGTGCCTGGTAGTTGCAGTGTGGCTGCTCTCTGTTTTGCTACATCTCATAAATGATTGTTTGGTGCTTAATGTATAAAAAAAAAAGTTCCTTACCTTACATCCCAGATCCAAATGGGTACTGGTAGAGATGTCTTCGAACTTTCTCCTTGATTTGCCAGTACACGCGTATCCTGCTTACTATACACACGTGTGATCGCAGGTCGGCGATAATCGTGCCGTGAATGGGCACTTTATCGGGCAAAACGGCCGCTCGTTTGGAGATCCGTTGATGGATGGGATGAAGTATAGTTTAATAGTATGAGGTTTTTAAAAGTTTGAATTTGGACACTATAGTTGCCCTTTAAAACGACATTCGCACGCATCCACAACACCATTCACGCACAACGCCATTCACGCACTTAAAACGATATTCGCACGCATCCGCAACGCCATTCACGCACATAGAACGACATTTGCACGCATCCGCAACACCATTTATGCACTTAGAATGACATTCACACACACTCACAGCACCAATCACGCACATATAACGACATTCACACACACTCACAGCACCAATCATGCACATATAACACAGCACCAATCATGCACATATAACGACATTAACAACAGCGTTATAATACATATATAATAATTAAAAATGTAATTAAATATTAAGTATTTTTACAAACAATTATTTTTTAACAATGTGTTATAATATACAAAAAAAACCCATTCATAAAGGTAGTTTGTATTACCGATCCCGCCTCCCTCCTCTGTAACTATATACGTATTCTGTTTATACATTACTGTAACTATATACGTAATCTGTTTATACATTACTATAACTATATACGTATTCTGTTTATACATTACTATAACTATATACGTAATCTGTTTATACATTACTATAACTATATACGTATTCTGTTTATACATTACTATAACTATATACGTATTCTGTTTATACATTACTATAACTATATATATAAATATATGATTTAGTGTGTTGTAGTGGGGGCTCAGTCTAAAAGTGCTGTTGATGTGTTGTAAACGCAGCCCTGCTTGTACCATCAGTTGTGTCCTTCATTCACTGCATAATCTGGTATCTCTCTGCATAGCCGCACACCAGTTTTTTGAAGAATATAAAGGCTTTTATCAATAAACGTTGCTGTTATATATGTGAGTATTTATTTATAAAAGCCTTTATATTCTTCAGAAAACTGGTGTGCGGCTCAAATCTGTGTGTTGGGACATTGGGCGTCCCTTTAAGAGATTCACGCCCATGTCTTTACAGGAACATGATTATAGGGGTCATATTTATAAAGACAGGGTATCGCTTTTTAGTACATTTACAGCAACCGTGCGTTTATAAATATGGCCCTAGGTGCTGCTAAATATAATACTCTGGATCCTTCGCACTCTGTGCTCTTGTTTGCCTTGGTGCTGCTGTATATAAACATAGACAGATCCAGAAAGCACACAATGAACTCCAGGGCTTATCCAAAATGGCTTTATTGTAGTAAAAGTAGTTCCATGCTACCTATGTGTTTTCGGCCACCTTGGACGTCACATGGCCATCATCATCATCAATTATACCATAGATAAACTGATTCCATCTGACATCAACATGCTACTTGCACACAACAATATCAGATCATGTAGTTCTGATGACTATAGAAGAAGGGAAAGGGTTAATGTAAAATCCCAGAATCCCAGGTAATACTTGCAAATCAGTTGTTTGCATGTTTAACTGATTCTGCATGTTTCATTAATAAAAAGAGCAAGTGCTATTTTAACCATTATGCAAACCCCTTCTGATTGGTGGACATATCTCCATAGACTACAAGCACACTGCCCACTATAGGAGGAGTGAAATCAATGGCTGCCCCCATAAGAAACACAAAATTATCTGGATAATTGCTCCAAAACAATAATGAAAGTATATGGCAAACGTACACAGGATAGCGCTCTCTACATGCACTTTAAAGTTAAAACCCTAAAGTTAAGGATTGGTGGGGTCCCCTACACTAGAGCAAATGTTTTAATTTGGTGGTAGAGATACCTAGAGATGGTCGAACTATTGAAAGTTCGGTCCGTTTTCGAACTTTCGAACTATTATAAAAGTTCGAAAGTTCGAAAACGGACCCATTCAAGTCTATGGGAGGCAAATAGTTCGAAAAGTTCGAGTCAAATACAACTAAAATATTAATGGTAACTTAATGTAAATGGCTGTGGGACCTGGGAAATGGTCTGGGGAGCATGTTCCAATATCCAGGACTTAAGTAAAATCGATTTTACTCTCACGCGCGCTACTTTCGAGCTTTCGCGTTCGAACGTTCGAGGTAACATGGACATTTTACTCGCAGATTCGATACTCGCGTATAGGCTGTAATGGAGACTTTACTCGCAGATTCGATGTTCGCGCCTAGATACCATGTACATTTTACTCGCGGATTCGATACTCGAACGTTCGAACATTCGATAAATTATCGAAAGTCCTGGAAATATCGAAAGTCCGCGTCCGAGATAGTTCGAGAAGTCCGGGTCCGTTCGAACTCGAACAGTTCGGCTCGAACTCGGGTTCGAGTTCGAGTTGTATGCCATCCCTAGAGATACCTTTAAAATGCATGTCCCCCCCACCCCCCCATAAAACTGAAATTTGCTCCAATGTTGGCCACTCTGTGAACCGTTTTATGGCATATGGTTGTACTGCATGGCCCAAATACAGTCTAGGAAATTTATAAGAATAGGAGCCTTTCCCTGGTGTAATCTGTTCCCGCCTCTAACTGTTCCTCCTAGAAGTTTCTGGCATGTTGCCTTCAGTACACAAACTTTGTGAAAATCAAGGATTGTACTTGCAATGGCCTTGCAAGGGCTGGTAAATTACTTTAGATTCCGAATTCAAGCAAGGTCTAGGTATTCAGCCATTGCAAGTACAATCCTCATTTTTGTGGGGGTTGAGATGCACTTAAACATTTACATATCGTCCATATAAGACTAAATTTAAAACCCAAAAATCGGTATCATAGTATATATCAATACATTTCCTGGGAGAGAAATGGACATGGTGGGATCTTCTCTTGCACCACCAACAAACCATAAACCCCATCCACTGGACACACAGTATTTAACAATTCCCATTTAATGGGCACTGACATGTGTAGGGTGAATAACCAGGGGATTTTCATGGTGTACACAGTATATAACAATTCCCATTTAGTGGGCACTGACATGTGTAGGGTGTATAACCAGGGATTTTCATGGTGTACACAGTATATAACAATTCCCATTTAGTGGGCACTGACATGTGTAGGGTGTATAACCAGGGATTTCATGGTGTACACAGTATTAACATTCCCATTTAGTGGGCACTGAATGTGTAGGGTGTGATAACCAGGGATTTCATGGTGTACACCTATTATAACAATTCCCATTTAGTGGGCACTGACTGTGTAGGGTGTATAACCAGGGATTTTCATGGTGTACACAGTATATAACAATTCCCATTAGTGGGCACTGACGTTGTAGGGTGTTATAAACAGGGATTTTCATGGTGTACACAGTATATAACAATTTCCATTTAGTGGGCACTGACATGTGTAGGGTGTATAACAGGGATTTCATGGTGTACACAGTATATACAATTCCCATTTAGTGGGACACTGACATGTGTAGGGTTATAACCAGGGATTTTCATGGTGTACACAGTATATAAACAATTCCCATTAGTGGGCACTGACATGTGTAGGGTGTATAACCAGGGATTTTCATGGTGTACACAGTATTATAACAATTCCCATTTAGTGGGGCACATGACATGGTAGGGTGTATAACCAGGGATTTTCATGGTGTACACAGTATATTAACAATTCCCATTTAGTGGGCACTGACCGTGTAGGGTGTATAACCAGGGATTTTCATGGTGTACACAGTATTAAAACTTCCATTTAGTGGGCACTGACTGTGTAGGGTGTATAACCAGGGGATTTCATGGTGTACACAGTATTAACAATTCCATTAGTGGGCACTGACGTGTAGGGTGTATAACCAGGGATTTTCATGGTGTACACAGTATTTAACAATTCCCATTTAGTGGGCACTGACATGTGTAGGGGTTATAACCAGGGATTTTCATGGTGTACACAGTATTAACAATTCCATTTTGTGGGCACTGACAGTGTTAGGGTGTAAACCAGGGATTTCATGGTGTACACAGTATATATACAATTCCCATTTAGTGGGCACTGACATGTGTAGGGTGTATAACCAGGGATTTTCATGGTGTACACCGTATTAACAATTCCCATTTAGTGGGGCACTGACGTGTAGGGTGTATAACCAGGGATTTCATGGTGTACACAGTATATAACAATTCCATTTAGTGGGCACTGACAGTGTAGGGTGTATAACCAGGATTTTCATGGTGTACACAGTATATAACAATTCCCATTTAGTGGGCACTGACATGTGTAGGGTGTATAACCAGGGATTTTCATGGTGTACACAGAATATAACAATTCCATTTAGTGGGCACTGACATGGTTAGGGTGTAAACCAGGGATTTTCATGGTGTACACAGTATATAACAATTCCCATTTAGTGGGCACTGACATGTGTAGGGTGTATAACCAGGGATTTTCATGGTGTACACAGTATATAACAATTCCCATTTAGTGGGCACTGACGTGTAGGGTGTATAACCAGGGATTTCATGGTGTACACAGTATAACAATTCCCATTAGTGGGCACTGACATGTGTAGGGTGTATAACCAGGGATTTTCATGGTGGTACACAGTATTAACAATTCCCATTTAGTGGGCAATGACATGTGTAGGGGGTATAACCAGGGATTTTCATGGTGTACACAGTATATAAACAATTCCCATTAGTGGGCACTGACATGTGTAGGGTGTATAACCAGGGATTTTCATGGTGTAACAGTATATAACAATTCCCATTTAGTGGGCACTGACATGTGTAGGGTGTATAACCAGGGATTTCATGGTGTACACGTATATAACAATTCCCATTTAGTGGGCACTGACATGTGTAGGGTGTATAACAGGGATTTTCATGGTGTACACAGTATATAACAATTCCCATTTAGTGGCACTGACATGTGTAGGGTGTATAACCAGGGATTTTCATGGTGTACACAGTATATAACATTCCCATTTAGTGGGCACTGACATGTGTAGGGTGTAAACCAGGGATTTCATGGTGTACACAGTATATAACAATTCCCATTTAGTGGGCACTGACATGTGTAGGGGTATAACCAGGGATTTTCATGGTGTACACAGTATTTAACAATTCCATTTAGTGGGCACTGACATGTGTAGGGTGTATAACCAGGGATTTTCATGGTGTACACAGTGATATAACAATTCCCATTTAGTGGGACGACATGTGTAGGGTGTATAACCAGGGATTTTCATGGTGTACACAGTATTTAAACAATTCCTATTTAGTGGGCACGACATGTGTAGGGTGTATAACCAGGGATTTTCATGGTGTACACAGTATATAACAATTCCCATTTAGTGGGCACTGACAGTGTTAGGGTGTATAACCAGGGATTTTCATGGTGTACACAGTATTTAACAATTCCCATTAGTGGGCACTGACATGTGTAGGGTGATAACCAGGGATTTCATGGTGTACAAGTATATAACAATTCATTTAGTGGGCAAGACATGTGTAGGGTGTATAACCAGGGATTTTCATGGTGTACACAGTATATAACAATTCCCATTTAGTGGGCACTGACGTGTAGGGTGTATAACCAGGGGATTTTCATGGTGTACACAGTATTTAACAATTCCCATTTAGTGGGCACTGACGTGTAGGGTATAATCCATGAGGGATTTCATGGTGTACATCGTAATACAATTCCCATTTGTGGGCACTGACATGTGTAGGGTGTATGAACCAGGGATTTTCATGGTGTACACAGTTATAACAATTCCCATTTATGGGCACTGACATGTGTAGGGTGTATAACCAGGGATTTTCATGGTGTACACAGTATTAACAATTCCCATTTAGTGGGCACTGACGTTGTAGTGTATAACAGGGATTTTCATGGTGTACACAGTAATATAACAATTCCCATTTAGTGGGCACTGACAGTGTAGTGGTGTATAACCAGGGATTTTCATGGTGTACACAGTATTAACATTCCTATGTAGTGGCACTGACATGTGTAGGGTGTATAACCAGGGATTTTCATGGTGTACACAGTATATAAAAATTCTATTTAGTGGGCACTGACATGTGTAGTGTATAACCAGGGATTTTCATGGTGATCACAGTATTTAACAATTCCCATTTAGTGGGCACTGACATGTGTAGGGTGTATAACCAGGGATTTTCATGGTGTACACAGTATATAACAATTCCCATTAGTGGGCACTGACATGTTAGGGTGTATAACCAGGGATTTTCATGGTGTACACAGTATATAACAATTCCCATTAGGGGGCACTGACGTGTAGGGTGTATAACAGGGTTTTCATGGTGTACACAGTATTTAACAATTCCCATTTAGTGGGCACGACATGTGTAGGGGTGTATACCAGGGATTTTCATGGTGACACAGTATATAACATTCCCATTTAGTGGGCACTGACAGTGTAGGGTGTATAACAGGGATTTTCATGGTGTACACAGTATATAACAATTCCCATTTAGTGGCACATGACATGTGTAGGGTGTATAACCAGGGATTTTCATGGTGTACACAGTTATATAACAATCCCATTTAGTGGGCACTGACATGTGTAGGGTGTATAACCAGGGATTTTCATGGTGTACACAGTATATAACAATTCCCATTTAGTGGGCACTGACATGTGTAGGGTGTATAACCAGGGATTTTCATGGTGTACACAGTATATAACAATTCCCATTTAGTGGGCACTGACATGTGTAGGGTGTAATACCAGGGATTTTCATGGTGTACACAGTATATAACAATTCCCATTTAGTGGGCACTGACATGTGTAGGTGTATACCAGGGATTTTCATGGTGTCACAGTATATAACAATTCCCATTTAGTGGGCACTGACATGTGTAGGGTGTATAACCAGGGATTTCATGGTGTACACAGTATATAACAATTCCCATTTAGTGGGCACTGACGTGTAGGGTGTATAACAGGGATTTTCATGGTGTACACAGTATATTAACAATTCCCATTTATGGCACTGACATGTGTAGGTGATAACCAGGGATTTTCATGGTTACACAGTATATAACAATTCCCATTTAGTGGGCACTGACATGTGTAGGGTGTATAACCAGGGATTTTCATGGTGTCACAGTATATAAACAATTCCATTTAGTGGGCACTGACATGTGTAGGTGTATAACCAGGGTTTTCATGGTGTACACAGTATATAACATTATCCCATTTAGTGGGCACTGACGTGTAGGGTGTATAACCAGGGATTTTCATGGTGTACACAGTATATAACAATTCCCATTTAGTGGGCACTGACATGTGTAGGGTGTATAACCAGGGATTTTCATGGTGTACACAGTATAAACAATTCCCATTTATGGGGCACTGACTGTTTAGGGTGAAAACCGGGGATTTTCATGGTGTACACAGTATATAACAATTCCCATTTAGTGGGCACTGACATGTGTAGGGGTAATAACCAGGGATTTTCATGGTGTACACAGTATATACAATTCCCATTTAGTGGGCACTGACATGTGTAGGGTGTATAACCAGGGATTTTCATGGTGTACACAGTATATAACAATTCCCATTTAGTGGGCACTGACATGTGTAGGGTGTATAACCAGGGATTTTCATGGTGTACACAGTATAACAATTCCCATTTATGGGGCACTGACATGTGTAGGGTGTATAACCAGGGATTTTCATGGTGTACACAGTATTTAACAATTCCTATTTAGTGGGCACTGACATGTGTGGGTGTATAACCAGGGATTTTCATGGTGTACACAGTTATAACAATTCCATTTAATGGGCACTGACATGTGTAGGGTGTATAACCAGGGATTTTCATGGTGTACACAGTATTTAACAATTCCTATTTAGTGGCACTGACATGTGTAGGGTGTATACCAGGGATTTTCATGGTGTCACAGTATTAACAATTCCATTGTGGGCACTGACATGTGTAGGGTGTATAACCAGGGATTTTCATGGTGTACACAGTATTTAACAATTCCCATTTAGTGGGCACTGACGTGTAGGGTGTATAACCAGGGGATTTTCATGGTGTACACAGTATATACAATCACATTCATTTAGTGGGCACTGACTGTGTAGGGTGTATAACCAGGGATTTTCATGGTGTACACAGTATATAACAATTCCCATTTAGTGGGCACTGACATGTGTAGGGTGTATAACCAGGGATTTTCATGGTGTACACAGTATTAACAATTCCTATTTAGTGGGCACTGACATGTGTAGGGTGTATAACCAGGGATTTTCATGGTGTACACAGTATTTACAATTCCCATTTAGTGGGCACTGACATGTGTAGGGTGTATAACCAGGGATTTTCATGGTGTACACAGTATATAACAATTCCCTTTAGTGGGCACTGACATGTGTAGGGTGTATAACCAGGGATTTTCATGGTGTACACAGTATTAACAATTCCCATTTAGTGGGCACTGACTGTGTAGGGTGTATAACCAGGGATTTTCATGGTGTACACAGTATATAACAATTCCCATTTAGTGGGCACTGACAGTGTAGGGTGTATAACCAGGGATTTCATGGTTACACAGTATTTAACAATTCCCATTTAGTGGGCACTGACGTGTAGGGTGTATAACCAGGGATTTTCATGGTGTACACAGTATATAACAATTCCCATTTAGTGGGCACTGACGTGTAGGGTGTATAACCAGGGATTTTCATGGTGTACACAGTATATAACATTCCCATTTAGGGGCACTGACATGTTAGGGTGTATAACCAGGGATTTTCATGGTGTACACAGTATATAACAATTCCCATTTAGTGGGCACTGACATGTGTAGGGTGTATAACCAGGGATTTTCATGGTGTACACAGTATATAACAATTCCCATTAGTGGGCACTGACATGTGTAGGGTGTATAACCAGGGATTTTCATGGTGTACACAGTATATAACAATTCCCATTAGGGGCACTGACATGTGTAGGGTGTATAACCAGGATTTTCATGGTGTACACAGTATATAACAATTCCCATTAGTGGCACTGACATGTGTAGGGTGTATAACCAGGGATTTCATGGTGTACACAGTATTTCATTCCCATTTAGTGGGCACTGACATGTGTAGGGTGTATAACCAGGGATTTTCATGGTGTACACAGTATATACAATTCCCATTTAGTGGGCACTGACGTTGTAGGGTGTATAACCAGGGATTTTCATGGTGTACACAGTATTTAACAATTCCCATTTAGTGGGCATGACATGTGTAGGGTGTATAACCAGGGATTTTCATGGTGTACACAGTATTTAACAATTCCCATTTAGTGGGCACTGACATGTGTAGGGTGTATAACCAGGGATTTTCATGGTGTACACGTATTTAACAATTCCCATTTAGTGGGCACTGACATGTGTAGGGTGTATAACCAGGGATTTCATGGTGTACACAGTATTTAACAATTCCCATTTAGTGGGCAGCTACATGTGTAGGGTGTATAACCAGGGATTTTCATGGTGTACACAGTATATAACAATTCCCATTTAGTGGGCACTGACGTGTAGGGTGTATAACCAGGGATTTTCATGGTGTACACAGTATATAACAATTCCCATTTAGTGGGCACTGACATGTGTAGGGTGTATAACCAGGGGATTTTCATGGTGTACACAGTATATAACAATTCCCATTTAGTGGGCACTGACATGTGTGGTGTATAACCGGGATTTTCATGGTGTACACAGTATATAACAATTCCCATTTAGTGGGCACTGACATGTGTAGGGTGTATAACCAGGGGATTTTCATGGTGTACACAGTATATAACAATTCCCATTTAGTGGGCACTGACGTGTAGGGTGTATAACCAGGGATTTTCATGGTGTACACAGTATATAACAATTCCCATTTAGTGGGCACTGACATGTGTAGGGTGTATAACCAGGGATTTTCATGGTGTACACAGTATTAACAACTTCCCATTTAGTGGGCACTGACATGTGTAGGGTGTGTAAACCAGGGATTTTCATGGTGTACACAGTATATAACAATTCCATTTAGTGGGCACTGACAGTGTTAGGGTGTATAACCAGGGATTTTCATGGTGTACACAGTATATAACAATTCCCATTAGTGGGCACTGACATGTGTAGGGTGTAAACCAGGGATTTTCATGGTGTACACAGTATATAACAATTCCCATTTAGTGGGCACTGACATGTGTAGGGTGTATAACCAGGGATTTTCATGGTGTACACAGTATATAACAATTCCCATTTAGTGGGCACTGACATGTGTAGGGTGTAAACCAGGGATTTTCATGGTGTACCAGTATATAACAATTCCCTTTATGGGGCACTGACATGTGTAGGGTGTATAACCAGGGATTTCATGGTGACACAGTATATAACAATTCCCATTTAGTGGGCACTGACATGTGTAGGGTGTATAACCAGGATTTTCATGGTGTACACAGTATTTAACAATTCCATTTAGTGGGCACTGACATGTGTAGGGTGTATAACCAGGGATTTTCATGGTGTACACAGTATATAACAATTCCCATTAGTGGGCACTGACATGTGTAGGGTGTATAACCAGGGATTTTCATGGTGTACACAGTATATCAATTCCCATTTATGGGCACTGACATGTGTAGGGTGTATAACCAGGGATTTTCATGGTGTACCAGTATAAACAATTCCCTTTAGTGGGCACTGACATGTGTAGGGTGTATAACAGGAGGATTTTCATGGTGTACACAGTATTAACATTCCATTTAGTGGGCACTGACATGTGTAGGGTGTATAACCAGGGATTTTCATGGTGTACACAGTATATACAATTCCCATTTAGTGGGCACTGACTGTGTAGGGTGTATAACCAGGGATTTTCATGGGTACACAGTATATAACAATTCCCATTTAGTGGGCACTGACGTGTAGGGTGTATAACCAGGGGATTTTCATGGTGTACACAGTATTTAACAATTCCCATTTAGTGGGCACTGACGTGTAGGGTGTATAACCAGGGGATTTCATGGTGTAGCACAGTTTTAACAATCCGTCCATTTAGTGGGCACTGACGTGTAGGGTGTATAACCAGGGATTTTCATGGTGTACTAAGTATTTAACAAAATGTGTAGATAAGGTTCAATGTACTCACCAATCCACTGCAGTGAGACAATAAGGAACAGGGTCACATGGTACGCCAGGTAAAACGGATATCCAATGGGGCACATTTTAATGGGTTACGGTAAATAATTCTGCACTTGATCCAATAACAGATTCGATATATTTACATAGTCACTGGATGTTTTATTGGTCTCTCACTGAAAGGGATAAATAAGATAATGCATTATACGTATTTCTAAAGGTCATTAGAATCTTCATTTACATCTGTTTGTGATGGATCTATGTCTATTAACTCTTAATTTACTATAACCAGTGCTTCATTCTTTATAGGATGTTCACCCTTTCCCCACTCACCTTGTGTCTTTCTAATAACTTCAAAGTTTTTATTTTCCTTTGTTTGTTTTTTCCCAGTCATTTATAAATAGTTTATCTCACCATTCTGACTCTGACCTGGCTAAATGTTTATATTCCTCATATAGTAATGAGTCTCCTCCCACTGGATTTCATCCTATAGTAAGGAGTCTTCTCCCACTGGATTTCATCCTATAGTAAAGTGTCTCCTCCCACTGGATTTCATCCTATAGTAAGGAGTCTTCTCCCACTGGATTTCATCCTATAGTAAAGTGTCTCCTCCCACTGGATTTCATCCTATAGTAAGGAGTCTCCTCCCACTGGATTTCATCTTATAGTAAGGAGTCTCCTCCCACTGGATTTCATCCTATAGTAAGGAGTCTCCTCCCACTGGATTTCATCCTATAGTAAGGAGTCTTCTCCCACTGGATTTCATCCTATAGTAAAGTGTCTCCTCCCACTGGATTTCATCCTATAGTAAGGAGTCTCCTGCCACTGGATTTCATCCTATAGTAAGGAGTCTCCTCCCACTGGATTTCATCCTATAGTAAGGAGTCTCCTCCCACTGGATTTCATCCTATAGTAAGGAGTTCTCCCCACTGGATTTCATCCATAGTAAGGAGTCTCCTTCCACTGGATTTCATCCTATAGTAAGGAGTCTCCTCCCACTGGATTTCATCCTATAGTAAGGCGGCTCCTCCCACTGGATTTCATCTATAGTAAGGAGTTCTCCTCCACTGGATTTCATCTATAGTAAGGGTATCTCCCACTGGATTCATACTAAAGTAAGGAGTCTCCTCCCACTGGATTTCATTCTATGGTATGGAGTCTCCTCCCACTGGATTTCATTCTATGGTAAGGAGTCTCCTCCCACTGGATTTCATCTTATAGTAAGGAGTCTCCTCCCACTGGATTTCACTCTATAGAAAGGAGTCTCCTCCCACTGGATTTCATCTTATAGTAAGGAGTCTCCTCCCACTGGATTTCATCTTATAGTAAGGAGTCTCCTCCCACTGGATTTCATCTTATAGTAAGGAGTCTCCTCCCACTGGATTTCATCCTATAGTAAGGAGTCTCCTTACTATAAAACCGGTTAAGTTAATACCATGTTACCTCTCTGTCTTATCAACGTATGTTCCTATTCTCTCTGCATTCTGAGATGGTTGGGTAAATTCTCCATGGAACAAACTTAACAACCCCCAAAATAGCTAAACAGGGAATTTCTAGTGTGGACTGATAATAAACACAGATATTTATATATGATCTCACTCACAAGCCTGTGTAACAATTAAATAGTATAGTAGTATCTGGAGGTGCTGTATAAAGCATACATGCCATATAGTCCAACTTTATACCCTACCATAATGTCTGTATACAGTTACCTAGTAAACATAGTATTGGGGTTGTATAAAGAACATCCCATCTATCCAACCTGTATACCCTACCCATAATGTCTGTATAACAGTTACCAAGTAAATAGTGATTGGAGGTCTGTTAAAGCATACGCTTCATCCAAACTTTTTACCTACCACAATGTTGTCATAACAGCTTAAATAGAACATAGTTATTAGGAGGATGTATACAAGACATACGCCACTCTATGTTCCACCCTTTATACCCTAACATAAGTCTGTATAACAGTACATAGTAACATAGTATATGGAGGTGTATAAAGAATAATCGTCCATCTAGTCCAACCTTTATACCCTACCATAATGTATTCTGATACCAGTTACATAGTAACAAGTATTGGAGGTTGTTCAACTCCATCTAGTCCAACCCTTATACCCTACCATAAGTCTGTTATAACAGTTACATAGTAAACATAGTATTGGAGGTTGTCTTAAAAGACATACGTCCATCTAGTTCCAACCTTTATACCCTAATCCATAAGTCTGGCTAAATTACATAGTAACTAGTATTGGAGGTTGTTAAAGAATACGTCCTCTAGTCCCAACCTTTATACCCTACTCATAAGTGCGTTAAACAGTTACATAGTAAGGAACATAGATTGGATTTGTATAAACGACATACGTTCCATTCTAGTCCACTTTATACCCTACCCTAATGTCTGTAAAAGTTAGATTAGAACATAGTATGGAGGTTGTTATAAAGACATACGATCCATTCTGTCCAACCTTTACCCTACCCATAATGGTCTGTAAACAGTGTAGATAGTAAGACATAGTATGGAGGTGTATAATAGACATACGTCCTCTAGTCCAAACCTTTATACCCTACCCATAATGTCTGTATAACAGGTACGATAGATGAACATGTATTGGAGGTTGTATAAGACATACGTCCATCTAGTCCAACCTTAACCCTACAATAACGTCTGTATAACAGTACATAGTAACATAGTATTGGAGGTTGTATAAAGACATACGTCCATCTAGTCAACCTTATACCCTACCATAATGTATGTAAAAACAGGTACATAGTAACATAGATTGCGAGGTTGTATCAAAGACATTACGCATCTAGTCCAACCTTATACCCTACCTATAATGTCTGCTATAACAGTTAATAGAACATAGTATTGGAGTTGGATAAAGCATCCGTCCACACTCTTAGTCCAACCTTATTTACCCTACCCATAATGTCTGTATAACAGTTACATAGTAACATAGTATTGGAGGTTGTATAAAGACATACGTCCATCTAGTCCAACCTTTATACCCTACCCATAATGTCTGTATAACAGTTACATAGTAACATAGTATTGGAGGTTGTACAAAGACATACGTCCATCTAGTCCAACCTTTATATCCTACCCATAATGTCTGTATAACAGTTACATAGTAACATAGTATTGGAGGTGGAAGGTTGTGTTATTGTGTGCTCCCGAGCTCCAACAAGTGCTTACTTGCATATCCGTTTTTGGTTCACTGTTCTGGGCCTACTATGGCCTCCAAGAGCCCTGGTTCCGGAGCCTGGGCCTTCTCCTGCTAAACCTGGGCCAAAAAAACATCTTGAGCCTGGGGATCCTGGATTTGCGGAGGCCCTGGCAACCGGCCTAAAGAGATATGTAGCTATAAAAGAAAAGTTAAGATCACTTGAAGTAAGAATTAAACAAAAAAAAAGATTTTTGTGCTAGGGATTTTTCTACATCCAATCCCAAGACTCAAGCTATCATTTCTGCCATGGAAAAGAGATTTGAGCTGCTTACCAAGGAGGAGCAGGCCTTGGGAGATGAAATTGGTCCTATGCGGGAGGCTTATACCATGAGGGATCGTTTCCAGGCAGAGAAGGAGAGCAAATGCAGGGGGAATACAGCCCAGCCATGCTGTTCATTTCAGGTCTCCCTAGTGTCAGTGCAGGCAGGGGTGGAGGTGCCTGGGGCCTCTTAAGGGAGGTCTCGGTCACCAGTTTCCCCTTCAGTAACACCTGGACAAAAAGAAAAGGAGAAAAATGGATTGGGCTGTGGAAGATCCTAAATCCCCCAGTTTGCTGAAAGAAATAAAATGTCTGTAATCTCCCATTAAAGAGCAAGAACTGGAATTCTCCATGGATGATCTCTCCACAGATGAGAATCAGGCAAAAAGGAGAAAAATAGGGAAAAAGAAAGGAAATAAAGTTATGGTTTCCAAATTTGTTTTCCAACCATGCAGTGAAAAACCCTTTAATTTCACTAACTCCAAGTGCCTGGAGTCTACCACACCAAACACGGCTGGAACATGTGGTTCGGCGGCCATCTTGGATCCTGTTAGTGCCAGTGACATCACACCTGCAGCTACGAGTGGTCCATGCTCCTCCCTGACTGCCAAACCTGCCCAGAAAGGAAAAAAGTCTGTCAGTATGGCTGGTTAGGAACGTGCAGATAAAGTTCCCATATGTAAAGAGGCAATCTTTACGTTTCAGGGCAGTGAGAGGAAAGTACCTGCAGCGGCCATTTTGGATCCAAAGACTGTGTCAGCTGGTTCTGGTGTTTCAGAGGCTGTGGTTGAGGAAGGAGTTGGATCTCGCAGTGGATCAATCAGCACAGATCCTGCTATTAGCACTGCACCTGAGGAAGCTAAGGAGAAGAGAGGGTCAGGAAAGCAGGAAGTTATTTCAGCTGGTCCCAAGCAAGTCCCGGCGGCCATCTTGGTAGAGGAAGAGATCAGCAAAGACGTTTGCCCTACAGTTAAAGTCCCCAAGCAAGTTTCTATTGGGAAGAAAGTGGTGGCAAGTTTAGGGGAATCTAAAATCTTGTTTCCTAAGCTGGAGATGGCGGAAGCTCTGGGTGATCGATCACCCCCAGCGTCCAGAGATATGGCGGTAGAGCCTGAAGCCAGCGGGATGGAGGGTCCACCAATAGGTGGTAAGTGTGATCACCCGGTCCCTGCTGGCCCAGCACGTGTTTCCCTTTCCCCTGCTCCTGCTGTGTCTGTCTCCCAATCTCCCTCTGTGTCAGCCCCAGTGTCTGTGTCCAAGGCTCCCCCTGTCCAGTCTGTGTCTGTCCCCCCTGTAAGATCTGCTGGATCATCTGGTCCCAGTTATGCAAAGGTTCAATCTGTTTCCGCTAAGCAGCCTCCAGTTTCACCTGCAGGGACCAAACCAACATCATATGCGTCCGCTGCCAGCGTAAATCCATCTACTACACGGAGGACTGTTCCTGCTAATGCGCAAACATCTGTGTATGGTAACATGTACAGTGGCGGTGGGGGTAGGAGGAATGTGGTGAACTTGAAGTGGGTGGGTGAGGACCCTTCTCCGGATAGGCAGCAGGTGATTGACAGACTCCTCTGGGTTGGGTTTGAGGCAGTGGACATCTTTGCCTTTATTTCTGGGCCCAGTCCGGGGGAGTTTGTTATCAGCTTTGTGTCCCCCCAAGGTCTGGATGAGTTTTGGAAAAAGTATGACAGGGATCCTGCTTGGTGGATTGGCTTTCGGGTGGTGGCGGTTTCCCGGCCGGGTGTCGTGAGAGTCTTTAAAGGTCTTTAATGAGAGCATTCCGCCCTCAGACCTCCGCACCTGGCTTGGGAGATACGGCTCCGTCCAAAGCGACCTGTTTAAGATCCTTGATGACAGCGGAATTTGGGATGATGGTTGGAAGTGCAGCGTTAAACTGAACACAGTCCGTAACGTTACCCAGCACATCCGAATTCTGCCTTTATCGGCAGGGATAGGATACAATGCTTCTACCCGGGCCAGCCGCGTCAGTGCTGGAAGTGCGGGTCGTTTCGTCATCTTTCAATGTATTGTGACAAGCTGAAGTGTGCCCTATGCCTTGAGCTGAGGCACAATGCGAAAGACTGCCCTAACAGTGTCTGTTGCAACCTCTGCGGTGAGATGGGGCACACTTACACCTCTTGCCCCGTCTCTTGGCAGCAAGTTGCGCAAGAGTTTGCAGAGGAGATGGTAGTCTCCGAGGAAGTGAGCTCTGAGGTTGTAGCAGTTGCTGGGGAAGCAGTGGACGCTGGAGAAGTGTCCCCTTCGCATTGCTCTGGGGCCAAAGAGAGTACCACCATGCCTGCGGAGCCTGTCACTGTGACTCCACAGGAAGCTCCCAGAGCAGAGATGACCAAAAATATATCAAAGTCACCCAAACCCAAGCTCATTTATGGACCTATTTATAAGCCCGAAGCCAGGGTTACCAGATCCAAGTCAAGGGGGGCTCTTGCCCAAATATCTCACCCAGTTGGTAACTCTGCTTCCAGAGTCCGAAGGTCCTCCACTGTCGAGAAGGGGGGATGGAGTTTGGTGGGAAGTGGGAGGAGCAAGAGGAACAAGCCCATTCCCAAATTGTCTATTCCGCTTAAAAATCCTTACTCTGTGTTAGGAGAGGACAGTCTGGAGGAAGAAATAGCGAGGCTGGAGAGAGAATTAGCTAGAGAAACCTCTTCTTCCAGTGATTTAATTTTTATAGACAATCAGGAGGCTGAGCGGTTACCATCTGGTCTCTCAGCTAAGAGGGAAGGGTCCGATGATGAGGGGAGGAGGGTAAAGAAGGGTAAATGAAAACCCCCCATAACTTCATTCACCTTGTAAATGGCTGTGCCCCCTCCAATAAGATGTGCAACAATTAATGTTGCCTCCATCAAGTCTGTAAGTGCACGTAGCATGGCGTTATTTTTTCTCTCCCGAATTGAGGCAGACATTTCTTTTTGCAGGAGACCCAGCTCACCACCTTGGCTGAGATCCATCGCGCCAAGGGGGACTGGTCCTGTGGACCGTCCTTTTGGTCTCTTGCCGCCGAGCCTTACAGTGGAGTGGCTGTTCTTTTTAAAACAGATATGGTAACAGTCAAATGGGTGATTGAAATCGAGATGGGATGCTGCATGCTTATGGATGTTCTGATGAACAGTTCGCCTCTGCGGCTAATAAATTTTTATGGCCCTCAGACGAAGGCCGAGAGGAAGGAATTGTTTACCAGAATAAAGCCCTTTCTTTTTACAGCCCAGCCTGTAGTGTTTGGTGGGGATTTTAACACCATCGCTAGGCCAATGGACAGGAGAGGCCAGGCTGGCAGGTTGGGGTACGACAGCGTATTTTTGAATGGCTTAGTTAGAGAGGCAGGTCTGGTAGATGTGCACATTCGCCAATCTCCAGGCCTCACGGGTTACACTTTTCATAGAGGTAGTAGTAGTAGTAGGATAGATAGGTTTTTTGTTAAAAAGGACTGTATTACTTCTCCTCTTGAGGTGAAGGCAGTAGAGTTCTCAGATCACTGTTTGGTGGTCATGTCCTTGAATATTCCAGAGGCCCCCTCGAGAAGTAAGGGTTTCTGGCACCTCAATTCGACCATCCTTGACGAGGAATGTACTAAACAGTCTTTTTTGGCCTTCTTTCAGGATCAGGAGTCCCTGAAGGATGTCTGCCGCAGTAGGACGGAATGGTGGGAGATCACCAAAAAGAGGACCGCACGACTTTTTCGAGGCCTAGCGATTAATAAGGTACAGAGTAAATATCATGCCTATCTAAAACTTAAGAGGAAGTTGGATAGGCTGGTGTCTGATTGTGGTGACTTTGGGGAGATCACCAGGGTAAAGTCTCAGATGAGGAGGTTCCAGTATGACCGGCTGGCCTCCCTGAACTTTGAGAGGAATTATGGGTCACACCATTCTCCCGATCCCTATCAGAGTTGCAGGGACTCCATCGCTCGCAAATCGATTAGCGGTTTGCGGGGGAGTGATGGGACCCTGGAGACATCTCCAGCAGGTATCCTGTCGGTTGTTAAGAGCTTTTATGCTGACCTCTTGTCTGAGAAAGAGCTCAGCCAGGCCGGCATATCCAACTTTTTGGAGCAGACTCCTGTTCAGACAAGATCTGATATTCCTTGGGATTCTTTGACAGGGGATATCACTGTGGAGGAGGTGGGGGCAGCCATAGAAGGCCTTGCTGTTGAGAAATCCCCTGGGCCCGATGGGCTCACGGCGGAGTTCTACAAGGCCTTTTGTGATGTCCTGGCCCCTAGTCTTGTGGAGGTTTTTTCGGACTCCCTTTCTGAGGGTCTCCTTCCACCCTCCATGAGGCGTTCTGCTTTGATTCTGCTGTCAAAAGGGTTAGATTCTTCCTATATTGAGAACTGGCGCCCCATCGCTTTACTCAATACGGATAGGAAAATCTTGGCAAAAGTATTGTTCAATCGCCTCTTTGAGGTAGCACACCTGGTGCTTTCTCCCTCGCAGCACTGCACGGTTAAGGGTAGATCCACCTTTTCCGCAGTATTAGGGGTCCGGGAGGCCCTAATGCGTTGCAGGTCTTGTGAGTGGGGAAAATACCTTTTGTCACTGGACCAGTCTAAGGCCTTTGATAGAGTGAATCACAAGTATCTCTGGAGTGTCCTTGGAAGATACGGTGTTCCTGAGGGTTTCATCAATTGGCTCATGGTTTTGTATGAAGGTGCTGAAAGCATTCCCTTTGTGAATGGCTGGTTGGGGGAACCTTTTAGGGTCTCTTCTGGGGTCAGGCAGGGTTGCCCGCTCAGCCCTCTGCTTTACGCTTTCGCCATAGATCCTCTGATCAAGAGGTTTGATGGCAGCGTGCTGCGGGGGGTACCTGTCTCTCCGGGGGTTTCCTTGAAGGTAGCTGCCTATGCGGATGACATTACTCTGGTAGTCTCGAGCTCCGACGAGGCGGTCGAGGTGGCCGAACTGGTACAAGAGTATTCTGAGGCTTCAGGTTCCCTCATCAACAGGAACAAATGTGAAGCTTTCTGGATGGGAAAAGAAGGCGAGCCTGCCTTTAACCTCCCGGGAATCTTCCCTGAGCCTTCCCCCAAAATTAAGATCTTAGGGATCACTTTTTGCCAAGGCGATTTCGCTGAGACAAATTGGGGGTCTAGGTTGGAACTTGCATCTTCCAAGGTGGATCAGTGGAAGGGGAGACCATACACTCTTAGTGAAAGGAATTCATTGATCAAGACTTACCTGGTCCCGCTTTTTCTGTATGTAAGTACTGTGTGCCTTTTGCCAGAGAAGTACTATGCAAGAATCAATAGTTTGTTTTTCCTGATTTTATGGGGAAACAAACTGAACCTAATCAAAAGGACTGTCGCCTACCGGCAAAGGAAGGAGGGAGGGTTGGGCATGCTCAACACTGTCTTGTTCTTTGTGAACATGTTTGTTAAGTATAACTTTGCAAACCTCCTCGAAGAGAAGCCTCCTTTGTGGGTAGAGATTTTTAAGAGCTGGGTCACTCCATTTCTTGGGTCTTGGATGAAGGGCGGCTTGGTAAAGAGTCTGCAGAATCATCGAGGTCCTCTCCCCTCCTATGTGGCAGGAGCCCTGAAAGCCATGAGGAAGTGGCAAGTGGGAATGGAAGAAATTAGATCCTCACCTAGGAGGGCCATCGACCAGAGGGACTTGTCTTCCTATTTCCATGAGCCTCCTGTCTTAAAAGACTGCCTAAGCAATATATTGAGTATAGGGCTCTCTTTAGTGGTATCCCCCAGAGTTCCCCTGAAGTTTAGGGATATTGCTTGGCGTTCCTTCCATGGAAAACTCTATGTAAGAGGCAATGTGATAAGTAGGCGCTGCAATGACCGAATGTGTCCCCGGGAGAGCTGCAATGGTCTTGAGGAAATGATGGACCACTTCCTGCTTAATTGTCCTTTTAACATAGACGTTTACAAAAGGGTGTCCAGAAAGTTGGTTACATGACCGAATGTGTCCCCGGGAGAGCTGCAGTGGTCTTGAGGAAACGATGGACCACTTCCTGCTTAATTGTCCTTTTAACATAGAAGTTTACAAAATGGTGTCCAGAAAGTTGGTTATCCCCTGCCTCTCAGGTATGTCATACCAGGGGTGGGCTTATGGGGTGTCTCAAAGGCATGCAAGTATTGAGTTAAGCACCTTATTTCTAGTTAGCACAATAGTAAAATTCTACACATGGAGTGCACAGTGCCAAATTTCAACTAGGCATAAAGTCCTTTCCTGTGAGGTGGTGGTTTCCGACATCCTGAGGGAACTGTTTAAGGTGAAGGCTCTGGAGAAACAGAGGATGAGTGAAGGGAGATGGTCTACTCTGTGGAGAGGCCTGTACCTTGAGCCCCCTTGAGGGGTCCTGATGTTTCTTGGTGGTTGTTTTTCCTGTCTTATCACTTGCCCTTTTTTTGAACTAGGCCCTTTGTGTTTTTATGTCTAGGCTCATGCATTCCAGGGTGAGTAGTTTACACTTTGCCCTCTCAAGTGTCTAAGTGCATTAGAATGTAGAATGTATCCACGTCCATCTAGTCCAACCTTTATACCCTACCCATAATGTCTGTATACTAGTTACATAGCAACATAGTATTGAAGGTTGTATAAAGACATACATCCATCTAGTCCAACCTTTATACCCTACCCATAATGTCTGTATAACAGTTACATAGTAACATAGTATTGGAGGTTGTATAAAGACATACGTCCGTCTAGTCCAACCTTTATACCCTACCCATAATGTCTGTATAACAGTTA